>CAUYRT010086284.1:0-28737 GCA_963574885.1 Lepilemur ruficaudatus | reverse complement strand
TGTGCGCTGTCTGGGAGACAGGCAAGCTTATAGCTCTGACTCAGTTGGTTCAAAGGCAATGTATGTAACTGAAGTGTTTGTACCCCTGTAATATTCTGAAATAAAAATAAATAAATTAAAAAAAAAGAAAGAAAGGCTGATCTGACACTTCAAACTGATTTAGTTCTCCCTTTTGTAAATTTTCATAGCACCTCACATTTCTGCATTTTATCTCTTATCCCAACTGCAATGAAAGAACTAAGTGTGTAGTTATTTGTTTTATGTTTCTCTAAGTCCCTGAAGGCAGGGACTGCAACTGCATAGTTAACATAGGTACACAGTAGGCTTGCTATAAGCAACTGGTACCAAAACGGTAATAATTATGCTTCGTCTCTGTGAGAAAGTTGAATGAAGAAATTATTAAAATGTATTCGACTTAGAAGGAAAGCTCATTAGAACCAACTATATCTGATTCTTGACTGCAGGCTCTGACGAGGTATCTTTCTTTGCAGATGAAGCCTGGACACACTGTTAACAACCCATGTGATGGAAATGCATCAAGTTGGGGTATATTTTTAGCTACAGCAAATTATCTTTCCTTTATGCTTTCAGATTTTCATCTCTGTAAATGAGTTCTCTTGTTCTTACATTTTTCAGAGTAAATTGAAACCAATTTTTTTTTATAAAGAAAGAGCATAGTTGAAGACAAAAAGCATTTCTCCTTTAATCTTCACCCCAGCTCAGACATTCAATGAGCCTTTATTGGGCTCCTTGTTGCTTTTCCTCAGAATGGGGATGGTCCTCTGTACTTTTTGTAATAACACTGTAGACTCAAACTGGAGTAGGAGAAACTTAGTCCAAAGAGAACAAAACAAAATTTGGCTGTGAGATTAGTCAGGGACATGATGTTCTACAATGATACAACTGGTTAATAAGAATCTGACATTGTATAATTATAGATTTTTATACTATATTTGTAAGTATGGTCATGTCATATAAAAATGAACTGTAGACTCCCACCAACCAATGCAATTTACGTAATGTACTAAAGATGACAGGGGGGTTCAAAGACAAGCCAGGGAGCTTTCTGGGTTAACAAATGGTGTCAACAAAGTTGTCAGCCGAAATGTGATGCCAGGACAGATGAGGTGGTTTCACAGACAGAACCCTATTTCCTGGGGGTGTGGGGAGGTGGGAAGTGGAAACATACCAGGAGGCCTGTATAGCATATTTCCTGGGCTGCAAGTAGGCTGGGGTTGGGGAGGGGATGCATAGCTTAAGTATATGTGACATATAATTTTATATTTTTAAAAACTATTGTTCTGTAATACAAACATGAAAAATTAAAACTTGGTATACATTTCTTTGTTAACAATAATATGAAGAAAAAGTTTCAGAATCACTAAGGAAGCCCAAGATTTTTATGTTTAGTCAAGAAAGGCATAGGCCTAACAAGGTCAGTCCTAAAATTGGCCCAAGAGTAGGATAAGTGTAAGGAGTGTGTTGGATCTGTGCAATTTTACTTTCCATCTTTTTCCCAACTTAACTCTTTTCTTTGATATCAAAAACTTTTTTCCTTACACCATACACAGTCTTGCCTCTGTGTCTGTGATAGGCAGAATGATGGCTCCCCCAAAAATGTCTTACTCCAATCCCCAGAATCTGTGAATATGTCACTTTATGTGACAAAAGGGATCTTGCTTTAAGATTAAGGCTAAAGATTTTAGGAGGGGGAGGCTATCCTGGATCATCTGGTGGGCCCAATCTGATCTCATGAGTCCTTAAAAAGTGCAAGAAGGCAGAAGGATAAGTCAGAGAGATGTGACATGACAAGGACACAAGCCACTGTTGACACTGAAGATGGAGGAAGGCGTCCCTGAGCCAAGGAAAGCAGCAGCCCCTTGAAGCTGGGAATGGCCCTTAATTTACAGCCTGCAAGAAAACATGGACCTCAGTGCTGCAGTACTAAGGGGCTGGAATCTGCTGACAACCAAATGCAGAAGAAACAGATTCACCCTGACAGGCTCCAGAAAGGAACAGCCTTCCAATATTTGATTTTAACTTTCTGACCCATAGTACTGTAAAATAATAAATTCGTGTCATTTTAAGCAACTGAGTTCCTGGCAATTTATTATGCTAACAGTAGAAAACTAATACAGTATCTTTGCTCCTACTTTTCTCTGTTTGCAATGCCATTCCTTCTCCCACATTCTTCTAAACCCTACATCCTCTGTGAAGCAATCTGGCTTCACTGATCTCTTTCCACTCTGTTCTACTTTATTGGCACATACACTTAGGACAGCTAGTTCTGTATTCATACCTTTGTTCTATCTCCATAATAAGATTGTAAGACCCTTAATGACAGGGATGTAAAAATAACCAAAAGTCATTTTCCTCCCTGTATTTATACTGTTACAATGTGACTTTGAAGATATTCTCATATACTCAAAAGATATACTCAAAAGTAGAATATAGTTTTCCACTCCTTGAATCTGCGTTGACCCTGTGACTTGCTTTGGCCAATGTACATTAGCAAATGTAGCAGAAACAGAAACTTGACTTTGAAACCACCATCATGTGAATAAGCCTAGGCTAGTCCAGCCATTCAAATCCAGGTCCAACCAACAGCCAGTCAAATACCAGGCAGGCGTGTGGAGCATGGATCACCAGCTGACTGCAGAATCATGAGTGGGTTCATCCAAGACCAGTAAAAGAATCTCCCAGATGACCCCATCCAAATTACTAACCCATAGAATCATGAGCTAATCAATGATTGCTATTTTAGGTCATCGTTTTGGGGTAGTTTGTTAAATAGTAAAATCCAACTTATGCATAGCTCATTGCTCTGCACTGAGCTGTTGGTGAACAATTTTTGATGATGATGATGATAATGATCATAATAACAATAACAACAATGATAAAGATAATAAAGCTGTACTCACCCCTAGTAAAACAAGGTCAGCGGCATCGTTTCCATATTCTAATGCCAAGGCATTTTAGTGCTTGTAATTTGAGGAGTTTCAAAATTTTTATTCAAGTGAATCGGAAAACACAGAGGCTGAAGATTTTAGGTTTAGATTCGGTAGACTCTATTATTGGTCTTCAACAAATCCAAAATAGCTCCGCTAGGCTTTTGTATTGGTAAATTTTAGTACATCAATCTATCTATCATTTTGTCAAAACACTGGGAGGAACTAGATTGTCACTGTGCCATACCAGTTCTGAACATACAAATAAGTAGACTTCAGTTAAGATTCGCTTGGGACTTTGTCACATGAGAAAAACTCAGCCAGGAACAATTTTCATCACAGATAGCATTTACACAGGAGCCAACCATAGTTTATTTCTCATCCAAATAGTCTTCTCCAAAATCTGTTCAAATCCAACGAAGTCATCAAAAGTCTTGTACTTATAAAAGTTTTAAGTGAATTAGGTAGTACGGCAGGCCTCGATATTTAGTCTGTGAAAATTGTACTTCTTTCAGTCTATATTCCATTAAAAGATTTGGGAATGAGGTGGGAACAAAAAGGAGACTAACAGGGACAAGAAGAAAGGGGGCAAAGTCACTAAGAATGTGGTATATTCGTGACCCTGTGCCCCAGAAGAAACATCCCTACTTACCTAGGCTTGCTTCCCTATTGATTGGTGCAGTGAAGTTTTTGGCACGCATACTCTCCTAATTAATCATTTGAAATGTTATAGTCCCAGGGCAAGAAAATTTTATCACTTCCAAGCAGAAAAAGAGACATTATATAATCATGGAAATTAGACTTGAAAGACATCTCAGAGTTAATCTGGTAAAACTTCCCAGTAATTTAGACATTCTTTCTAGAGTTAATCCTCCACACCCTACTTGAATTCCTCAGGGAAAGGGGGTCACAGTCTCCCAAGATGGCCCAAATTGTGTTGAGCACCTATAAATGAGATAAAGTTCTTTCTCATGTTAAAATGAAATTCAACTCCCACCAACTGAGTCAAATTTTGCCTCTAAAACCTCACACTTGGCTCCCTCTTCTGAAGTTTGGTGCTATGTTCGCAAACTGAGGCTTTCAAGTCAGCTGGACTCGACTCAGTTCAGCTCTCAGTTCTGACCCTTACCTGTGAATTTGCGCAAGTCTATCTCTCAAACAGTCAGAACTCTGAGCTATAAAGCTGAAATTGTAATACCTGTCTTATAGGGTTGTTTTGAAAATTAGATGAAGCAATGTATATAAAGTGTATAACACAGTGTCTGACACACAGCACATTATCCGTAAATGGAAGCTAGCATTGTTATTCTGCTTGACGGCCTTTCAGATATTTGAAAACAACCTTATTTTCCCATTTAGTCTTCTCTTCTCCAAACTGATCATCTCCTTCTTGTATCATACTTCAAAATATGGCAAAAATTGTTCTATCCCAGGTTTGGGGACTACAGTTGTTTATAGCTTAAGTTTGCGCTTAGGGTCTAGTTTAAATGATACCTGGCTAATGCTCCTTGATACAACTGGCAGTTCACCTATGGCCAGAAATTGGGAGGAATTTCCTCTAAGTAACAAAACTGGATAGAAAAAAAGCAGTTCCACGGCTCATCTGAGTGACTCCACCATAAGCTTGCCTGTCCTTCCTGACCGCGCCCTGGTTTAAAGTCACAGGGTCTGTACTTTGAGAGGAGAATGCCATTTTCTCACTCATCTGGTCTCCACAAGAAGGGATTTTTGCTAGCACCTTCTTCATTGTCTGGATTTTGAACTATGTGATAAATAAGAACGTAAAGTGTGCAGTGAACCAAAATATCATCTCTCTTGTTGATAATGTGCAGGTTGGAGGATGCGAGTGCCAGAACAGGTTTACCAACTTGCTCCTAAACCCCCTCCCTACCTATCTGATCCTTGGAATAAGCAGGTTCACTAGCTGTCACTGGTCCGGGTGGAGAGGGGAGGAGAAAGAGATCACAGCTCTTGCACTCAAGACCTTGCTAAATTAGCTCCACCCTATTGGAGTCCTGGCTTCTTGTCCATGCTTTAGTCTAGCCCTTGGAGGTAAAGTGAGTTACCTGGTAGACAGGCAATAGCCATTAGCCCAAGTTTCCCAATAGGGTGGAGTAGAAGGATGCAAAGAGTCCATGTCCTTGATGACATCATTATGCTACTAAACCAAATCTGCAAGCACCTACCTCCAGACATCTCTTTCATGTGATGATTAAATGTCATCGTTTAAGCCACTTTCAGTGAGGTAGTCTGCTACTTGCAGTTGGACATACTTTGTTACAAGCACCAGTTGCAAATACTGTCACTAGACCCCACTTTGTAACATCTTTCAGCAACTCATACTTTCTTTGCATAGGTAAGTATACACACACACACACAAATAAAAACATATGTCAGTATATACTTTCTGGCTATAATTACATATAATTGAGTATGCATAGGAAAACAGAGAAAAAACAGCAGACGAATACAACAAAATATTAAGGGTGTGGCCAGGCACGGTGGCTCACACCTGCAATCCTAGCACTCTGGGCGGCTGAGGTGGGAGGATCTCTTGAGCCCAGGCGTTTGAGACCAGCCTGAGCAAGAGTCAGATGCCCATCTCTACTAAATATAGAAAAAAATTAGCCAGGCAACTAATAATAGAAAAAATTAGCCAGGCGTGGTGGTACACACCTATAGTCCCAGCTACTCGGGAGGCTGAGGCAGTAGGATCACTTGAGCTGAGGAGTTTGAGGTTGCTGTGAGCTAGGTTGATGCCAGGGCACTCTAGCCTAGGCAACAGAGTGAGACTCTGTCTCAAAAAAAAAAAAAAAATGTTAAGGGTAGTAATCTTTGGAAAGTGTAACTATGGATGATATAATTTATTTTATGTATTTTCTGTATTTTACAAATTTCCTATGAAAACAGACATTAACCTTCAGATAGAAAAAGCTAATCTTTTTTTTTAAAATAAAGCTTTCACAAGGGCAAATTTTTGTAGTAATGGGGAATCAGCCAAGCTGACATTTCATAGAGCTTTCACTGGGCTAAAAGCAGAGTATCTGTCACAGCTTCAGATACAAAGGATGCTTCATGCTTTTCTACTCCCTGAGAATAGAAAAATGGCAAATGGGCTTAATTTATATCAGGAAAGATGAAAAATTAAAGCACTTTCTATCTAATAAAAATAGCAAGGAGTGGCCTGGATGTTTCTAGCACTTTCTTCAGGTCTATCTTCCTGTGAACTGACCAAGAGGGATAAAGACATTCCTATAGTTATTTCCCCCAGCATTCTAGCAAAATCACATGGCTTTTGATTAGCAATGTTTAAGGCTTTTAAAATAAAAAATATGCAGCTTTTCTATGCAAGGCCACGAGAAATAATTATGCATCTTGAGTGATTTGATCTTGAATTTAAAGTAGGAATTAGGACAAAAACACCTTATTTTTGTTTTCATCAATGTGAACAGAGCTTGGATGGGGCAGGTGTATAAATCACCCTCAAATGACAGCACCCACAGCATGTGATTTATACACCTAGCTCATAATCCCATGTTATTACTCTGGAATATCCCTTGGTAAGATACAAGTTGGGAGGCGGGATTTAGTCTTAGGTCAACTTCATTAAGAGAAAAATAAACATGCAAAAGCAGGAACAAATCATTTTTTTTATTACCATCTTCAACTATAAACATATATTAAAATATATAGTATATTTCAGAAACCGACTACAAAAAAGATAAAAGATGGTATTTTTCTCCCACCCAAAAAAAATCAAAGGAATGAAAAATAAACCACCACCACCACCCCCGAAAAAAAACCTTTTCCTATGTGGTTTTGAAGACAAGACACACATATTAAGAAAGAAATACAAGTACAAGAAGGGGATGTATAGTAAGAACAAAGTAGAAGCAGAGCTTTTAGCTGGGGCAGGGAGCTCTAATGAGGAATAGAAACTAACTGAGCCTTCCTGGAGTGGAAGATGGAGGTTGGACAAGCAATGAAAAGCGAAGACACCCCAGGAAGGTCTTTGAATGCACCACGGCTCAGACACAGAGCATGGGCCATGTTTGGAAGGCAGAGTGTACACCAACTGGGCAATAGCAAAGGATGCAAGTTGGGGAGAGATAGATTTGGGAAATTAGGGAATGTCATATTGTGGATGGAATTCCACATCTGATTTAAAAGTCCCGATTTTATCCTACAATACAGAACTTTCAGCCTCACACTCTGGAGTCAGACAAAGGTTTGAATCTCATCTGATCCACTGTGTGATCTTGGGCATGTTGGTTATTTTTCTTTCTTTCCTTTTTCTTTTCCATTTCTCTTTCCTTTCTTTTTTTCTTCTTTCTTTGAAAAAAAAACTTCACTTTTTAACTTTTCATTATGAAAAAATTTAAAAGATATACCACAGAAATGGAGGGAACTGTGTGATGCATCTCACATACCCATACTCCCATCCGACAACCATCAATATCCAATCTCTTTTTTCGTCTACACCCTTCCTACTCCCTTCTCACCATTGTCCTCACCTATTACATTAAGCCTGATATGATTAAGTATCTGGGCAAACCCTGTGTGTGGCACATGTTTAAGGAGGCCCTGCCGGTGAGAGGAGCTAGGAAAGGACGCCTGGAGAGGGCTTCTGTGCAAGGACTGTTGAAAGCACTATTGCCTATAGAGAAAGTGGGGTTCCAACCTGCGTCTCATGCTTTAAACGGCCTGCTTCCACCCTCCTCTGGCCACCATTCCCACAGGGAAAGGAGTCCCACTGAAAGGTGATCGCCTAGATCCTGTGCCTCTTTCAATAAGAATTCCCCACCCCAACAGCTCGAGGCCACTTCCAGGGCATGCTCTGGTCCCTGTTTGTGTACCGCTAGATCTCAGAGGTAGGCAAGGTGGCTGGGCAAGAGAAGGATGTGGGTAGAGCCTGGACGTGTGGGCTGAGTCACACACGTATGCATGAGGCCCCCCTGAGATATTGAAAGTGAGATTAGCAGGAAAGAAAAGGTCTCCCTTGTTCCTGCAGAACAAAAGCTCCATCTGGAGCTCTACTCTTGCCTAAAAACTCACAGCCATTAAGAACAGCCCTCGAAAGTAAGGGACATCTACAATTTTTCTTAATATTCTTAAATTTAAACTTATGTCACTCATGTCCTTTGTCAAGTCAGCTCATAGGACCGCTAAAGCACCAGATAAGCATTGTCTGAATCCTGAGACTGAATAAAAGTTACACGTGAACCAGTGAAGTCGGCCAACACGGTTGTCATCAGAAGAACAAGGTTACACTGCATCGTGAGTTCGAAACATACCAGAGTTCCATCAGTGAGCAGATCTTTTAAGGGACTTTATCAGAGGATTAAAGTGAGCTCCTTGCTGCTTCCCCAGTTACACTCCATCCCTGCACCCGGATCCTCCTGAAAAACAAAAATACCCCCAGTATAGAAAAGTTCCCCCCTAATTCTGAGAAACAAGGAAACTTGTTTGACCTTGGAACTCTCCTTATAGTGTTTAAAACAAAGACCACCCTTGTAAAAAGCAGAATTCGTCTTTATTCACATACGTCATTTTGGGAGCAGGGAAGTGCTAGAGATAATATCTATTAACTCCAAGCATTTAGCCATTATAATACATGGGGATAAACTTTCTGGTCCATGTGGAAAAAAAAAAAAGAAAGAAAGAAAATGCCTGAGGAAGGGAGGCGGGTGCTGTATGCCTTAATAGGCGTATAAACTAAAGAAAAAAAAGAGTGGAAAAGACAAAGTAGGGCAGCCTACGACAGCAATTAGGATTTTTTTTATTCCTCAGTGGATAATATGTGGTTTCATTTAAGTAAAAACACAATCTCCATTAGCTTAATTTGTAAAAGCAAGAACTCCAACACTCACAGCTAGTGCCCTAGTAAGGCAATTTTAGACACATCATTGCTACTTTGAAATTAAAAGTGAATCAGTCCTATGGAGTTAATTACCAGTAAATTAATTTAAAGTGGGCCTCCCACGTGGCATGGAGCTGGCATGCGATGGTTCTCAGTGCTAGGCAGAAACATTGCAAGATACCAGGTATATACTTGGAAAGCTAAGTTTATATTAAATGATGGCAAATGTTTATACGAACAGCAGGAGAAATCATTTGCAGCATCCACAGTGAAAAACAAGGATAAAGGCCTGAATTAGAAGAAGATCTTTTTGATAGAGATTTATAAAAGTGTCCCCCAACTGCCTCTCCCCACAAAAAAGCAAAATCCTCACCTCTCTGTTGTTGTTACAGCCTATTCCCCAAAGCTCGCAGAAAGGAAATTATACCTATTTCTTTTTAATGCTGGTATATGGACCTTATTTAATTATGTCAAGTAGAAATAATTTTAGAAACTAAAAGTAAAATTAGATAAAGCCAGAAAAAAGAAGCTACTTTCATCACTAGTGCTTTGGAATACCATATCCTCTGTTACAGTGTTCTCAAAGAGGTATGCAAGAAAACCAGAGACAAAAGAAGAAAAAAAACACAGAAGAATAGTTATCGAACTTTAATTAAATATTTGAATCAAAGAAAATGGGAACAGATGAAACTTTAGTAAGAGAGAAATGGTACATGCAAAGGGGATAGATTAATAAAATGGCTGCTGATCTATTATTGGTGACGAACATTTTTGTTCTGTTTTGTTATACCAAGAACAAGTTAAAATTTCCTGCAATTCCCATAATTATTCAAATGCACAAGCGCTCTTAATATCCTGGCTTAAATTGTCCAGGAGGACAACAAATCAAGCTGGTTTTGTTCCTCAATTATGTAGTTAATTGTGGCTATATGGGCCCAGATTTGATGTAGCTAGCAGTCAGAATGCTGACATATGATTATTAAAATCACTTTCTTCCCATTTTATTTTTATAAGGTGACTTTACACAATTTTGAATTTCAGATATTTCTAGATAAATTTAGTAAACCACAGGTGAAAATGACAAACCTCAAATAATACAGTTGAGAACAGATTCCCATTTGAACCGTTCATTATATACAACTGAGTTTATTATACTTCCTTCAACAGACACAATATTAATGTTAAATGTCATGGTAATATGATGAACTACATAAAAACAGTGTTGTTTTCTAGTGTGTGGCTTGTTTAAACCCTAAAAGAACACAGCTGGCTTTGCAGATCCATCTTGACTGTGATTCCATTTGCAAGATAAAGTCCCAACTGGGAGTTTTCTCATAAATTGGGTCAAGACAAGAACTCTACGTACCCAGAGGTGTCTCTGTGTCTCTTTTCAAATAATTGAAGGCCATTTCTTCTGGCGTCTGGAGGAAGTAAAACGTCCTTGTCTGATGGGTATTGCTTTAGCATACCACATGCCCAATAAGTTCTAGCATCTAGGAGCATGCAATAGCAGCTAATATTAGCTATACAGTCATGGTATTATTAATGTTTAATTATATCATGTGCACTGAGATATTTTAAATGTTAAAGAGAAACAGAAGGACTTATTCTTCTTAGCAACCATTATAGTACAGAATGTTCAAAGCTGCAATCACACTCATAAGGCAAATAAATTGGTTACAAAATGAGGGTAGCAACAAGTGTGCATGCTATAGAAAATGTGAAACTGGTACCTAAAATAGATAACTTCCTTATTTATTTTCAAAATTCAAGTGCTGGCTCAGACCATCAATTAGAATCTAACTACAAATTTTTCACGTTAACACTCAATGCCGATTTTCCATCTTATGAGTGCAATAAAGGGAGTGTAAAATGATTTTTTCCTCTCACTGGCTAAGATTCTATCGCATTCAAGAATGACTTTACAAAAACCCTTTTAAGAATAAAGGGCTTAAGGTCTCAGTGGAAACTCATACTGGTGTGTACTTCTGTAGCTTCACTCTTCCAGGTTAACAAAGACTAAATTGTAACACAAGCATCATCAAAGACAGGGTACTTTCTAAAATACCTCCTACATATTATTTCCTTCCTCGGTATTATTTCCTTTGGCTCATGCACACTCAAGGCGCTTCATATATAAGACAATGAAGGTGGGAAGGGTTATATGTTAAGAAAGCTCTTTTTCAAAAACAAACTGTGTTTAAATAAATTAACCGGTTATTTTAAAATGGCAGTTTGCAAGTTCTTGAAGTCTCTGGAGTTTTGACTTTAGGATTTCTCTAAAACACGGAACAAAGGGTAAAAATCAGGTGGCCGTCCAAAATGACTTCGGGGACCCCATTGATGGAGAGGCCTTGGTTCAGGTACACCACTGGGGTCAAAGGCAAAATCTTTGCCCTGGTTTTTTGGCTTTGCGGCGGAAGTCTTCTTTCCGGCAGGGAATAAAGTAGGAGGGAAGGAGGAGATGGTGACCAGAGACGTTGGAAGCCGGGAATCTCGCTTCCCTCGGGCCCTGGCGGGGTTACCAGTGCTGGCCGGCGGCGCGGGTGCCCAGCTGCGCCTGAGACACGGCGGGCACAGCCGTGGCCGCAACGGCGGCAGCCGCCGCGTCGCCTACGCCGGGCAGGACGGAGCGCACGGAGCGGCGGAACTCCTCGTTCCTCCACGTGTAGAGCAGCGGGTTGAGCGCGGACAGCGCGCAGCACAGGAGCCAGCTGGCCGCCTGCACGCCCCAGGGCACCGGCAGAGAGAAGCCGCTAGCCAGGCTCACCCACACCAGCGGCTGCGTGGCCAGCAGGAAGACACAGCAGAGCAGCAGCACCGACAGGCCGCTGAGCCGCCGCTGCGCCCGTCGCGGGTGCAGTGCGGGCGGCAGGGGCTGGGCCTGTGCGGGGTGCGCGGCGCCGCCGGGGCCCGACGCGTGCGGGGCGCCCGGGAAGGCGGCGGCGGCGGCGGCGCAGCCGGGCAGCTGGTGCAGCAGGTGGAAGTTGAGCACGCTGACCCGCTTGACGCTGACGCGCACGCGGCGCACGATGCCCAGGTAGCAGTGCAGCAGCAGCGCCGTCTGTGCCAGCAGCGCCGCGGCGGCCAGCAGCGCCGGGTAGTGGACGCGCGGTGGCGCAGCCCCGGGCCGCGGCGCCCAGGGTGGGAGCAGCAGCACGAGGCCCAGGGCGAGCGCCCAGGACAGCGCCAGCATGCCCGCCGTGTGGCGCCGCTGGTACAGAGCCTGGTAGGTGGCCGGCGCCCGGGTGATGAGCAGGTAGCGGTTCAGGGCCACGAGGCAGTGAGACAAGAGGGACACCGTGAGCCCGAGGCCCAGCAGCCCGCCCCGCAGGAGGCGGTAGCTGCCCCGGGCGCCGTCCCACTGCCCGGGGGGCTCCGCAGAGCCGGCGGGCAGGAGCCCGAGCACCGCCTCCTGCGGCATCCAGAGGGCGCAGACGCTGAGGTCGGCGGCGCAGCCGTTCACGATGAAGGCGTTGCTGGTGGTCTGCAGCTTTCGGAAGGAGGACACGAGATAGATGACCATGCCGTTGGCCAGCGTACCACCGATGGCCAGGCCCGAGTACAGGAGGGACACGGGGATGCGCCGGCCCGCCCACGACTCCTCTTCCTCGCAGAGCAGCAACAGCGATCCCCCGGTGGTGGAGGAGGTGGACGTGGAGGAGGAGTTGGTCATTCTGGCCAACTCTTCACACCTCGCTCGCTAGCGTCGCCTTCTCGCAGCGCGGCCCATCCTGACACTTGCCTGCCTGCCGGGAGGGCAAAGACATCCCTTCAGCCTTCTGCCACCAACACAAAAGGCTGAAGCAGAATAATGGGCTGGGGGAGGGGGAGAAAGGGAGCTCGAGGAGAACAACGGGGGTGGCAGATGACAGGTGCCTGCCTCGGAAATGTCTCCAGATCCAGGGAAAAGGCCTCTTTGCATTGCATTTGGCAGGCATCGGGGAAGCCCTGGGACAGAGAAATATCAAGAACAGTCTCCCCTTTCCCCCCCCCCAAACACACACACACACACACACACACACACGAATATTGCCAGCTGGAGCCTCTACTTTCCAGGAGAAAATAGAGATATCCCAGCTGGGAAAAATGCCCGGGGAAAGGGATGGAATACCTTGTGTTGGGGCTGGTCCTTAGCTGGCAATGTAGAGAGAGGGATTCCAGGAAATACCTCCTCAGCAACAGCATCCGTGGTCCAGAAATCAACAGGAGAAACTCAGCTGGGATCAGTGCCAGGAGCAATTGCCCGCTTCTCCGAAGCAGCATCCACACACATGGTCCTAGGCAGGAACCAGCAGCTGCGGGGAGACTTCTCAGCTGGCAGCAGGGCTGGAGAAAGTAAAGTGGCGGGCTGCAAGCCCAGGCGGGTGGGCAGGCAGGCAGCAGCAGCAAGAAAGCTTGGCTGCAAAAGCAGAAGCTGAGCTCATGAGGAGAGCACCCTGTGCTCAGAAGCAAGAGTGGTGGCTGATGTGGTGAACCCACTCGAAGCTCTCTGCTGCTCAGTTATACATCACCCAGAGAAAAGACAGCCTTTCCACGCTTGGCATGAATTATTCAATAGCTTCTAACTTGTAAAAGGAAGAAAAATATCTTGCTCAGAAAGTCCTGTAGTTAACGAGTTTCTTTTCTCTTTCCTTCTCGCATCACCTTAGTTTTCATCCTGCTTCATTTTTCTCTCCTTTTTTTCCCTCTCCCGTTAATGTTAGAATAAAATTTAATATACCCCCAGTGTATTTCATCTCAACCTGATGCATTCTGGGGGCAAGATTTTTCTGAGAGATAAATACACTCCCAATACCTGGGACTGATCTCTTCATTTCCACATTTTTAGGGAGAATTACTTTATATTCTAATTGAAATTCATCTTTTCTTTGGTAAAGTGGGACATGGGTAATTATCCACAGAAAATCTCCAATCCCCAGTTTAAATCATAATTTTAGTTTTTTCTCATCACCAAACTCCTTTCCAGAGTTTGGCTTGTGTTTTAGCAATGAAATGGTTAGAGGGTAAAGATGATGTGGTCAGAAGGTTTAAAGTAGGTGACGGTGGTACATCTGGACAATGGACTATTATTCAGTGCCAAAAAGAAAGGAGCTATCAAGCCATGAAAAGACCTGGAGGAAACTTAAATGCATATTACAAAGTGAAAGAAGCCAATCTGAAAGGGCTACACACTGTGTGATTCCAACCATATGGCATTCTGGAAAAGGCAAAACTATGGAGACAGTAAAAAGGTCAGTGGTTGCTAGGGTTAAGGGGAAGGGAGGGATGAATAAGTGGATCACAGAGGATTTTTGGAATTGTGAAACTGCTCTGTGATGTGATGGTGGATACATGTCATTACAAATTTGTCCAAATTTGCAGAATGTACAACACCAAGAGTGAACCCTAATGTGAACTGTGGACTTTGGGTGATGATGGTGTTTCAACGTACATTCAACAATTGTAACAAATGAACCATTCTGGTGGGGGATGCTGAGAATGGACAAGGCCATGCATGTGTGGGGCTGGGGGTTATGGAAAATATAAGTACCTCTTGCTCAAATTTGCTGTGAACCTAGAATTGCTCTAAAATATAAAGTCTATTAAAAAATAGGTGTCAGAGGAAAGCAAGGAACTTGAACGATCCACATAGTGTGAACAACAATGATGGCTTTTCACTCCAGAGCTTTTTATCTTATGGTCTGTCTACAAGATTTACAGTCTGATGTTGGAATCCTCTTCAGTGCAAGCACTCGTTTATCCATTCCACGTGGGAAGTTTTTCACAAAAGCCATCCTCTCTAATAAATCATTTTTCACTAGGAAAATCATGTATTTGAATATTTAACCCAATATGGGATATGGTAACACGACATAGTGGAAAAAATGCTAGGTAGGGTTGCAGGACATCTAGGTTCTGAGCCAGGCATCCATCAACTGGCCTTGTGATGGATTATTTTCATGCTGTCACATAAGAAGTTTCCACTCATGACTTCAAGTTCCCTTTCTGTGACTTTCTGTGAATCCCTGTTCATGAATTTAGCATTTTTTTCTCCCTAGTTCTGATACTCGGCATATACCTCTCCTCTCTAACTTGTAATGTTGTCCTGGGTCGTATGGCAGGAATCTTTTCCAGTCTGTCCCTAAGAGTAATGTTTCGGGATGAAGGTCATAAGGCACCTCCTTGGCTTTGTCCTTTCTCTTTCCAAACCAATATGGTTAGTTAATGACTGTTAAGAACTCTGATGAGGGTAAGACTAAGCGTGACTGATGGCTTTAGTCCAGTCGGGCTGTCCTGAGTGAAACTGGCTAGGGGTAGGAGGGCATTGTCAAAGAAAACCAGCGACTTGCTATTCAGCAGAGGTGTAGATATCAAGTTTATTGATGTTAAGGAGCATTTGCCATTAACTTTTTGGCTTTTGTCATTCATCTTTATTGATGTTTTTAGTACATTAAGTGTAGCAAGTCTGCTGGAGATTCTTCTAATCATTTATTAAAACTTGTCATTGAAATAGTTTTTTCTCTCATGTTAACTTAGTCCTAAAGGACTCTGATAGATTGTCAGAGGTTGGTATTCAAATTCCAGATGTTTGGTCCCAGCTGCTGCATGTTCCTTTTGAGAATGAGCAAAGTCCCTGCTGAGGGACTTTAGGCCCCTAAGTCACACATACTTCTGCCAAGACTGTATCTCCTTGAAATAATTTTTTGGCTTCTTTTTGTTGGTTTTCAACTTTCTCTTTAATTCCATTCATCTTATTTGCCATCCATGTTCTGAATTTTATTTCTGACATTGTGACAATTTCCTTTTTATTGGGGTCTTTTGCTGTAGATCCATTGTAATCCCTTGGGGGGCATTGAACTGGTCTGTTTTTTCATGTTGCCAGAGTTCTTTTGCCATTTTCTTCTCATCTGAATCCTTGTCTCTCAGCTGAGGGCTGATAGGTTTGCAGTGCATCTGTTCTCCTTTGCTGGGAGTTCTCCTACTGAGAAGAAGGAGAGGTCCCTAGATGGTGCTTTTGTGTCCTACTCTGGAAGATTAACCCAGCAAGGGAGGGGTGGGTGCTCTGAAAGCCTGTAATGCAGCTGTTCTATTTGTCCCATTTCCCTTTGATTGTCACAGTTCAAGCTGGTTCTGGTTGATCTTTGTGTGGGGTGTTGGCTTGTCCCCCAGGTCACTTTTGGAAGTTTGAGTTGGGGGCTGGACAAGACCCTCTCCACATAGGCTGGCATTATGGGGGATTGCTCTGCCTGAGTCACCCCACAGAGGTGACAGTGACAGCTGGGTGAGCCTATCTAGGCAATGGTCATGAGTGTCTGGGCTATGGGTGTTTTCTCAGACTGAGTCCAGGTACAATGACAGTTCAAGGCTGGCAGGTCCCTGGTAGAGCACTGGACTATCGGGCAGCTCCTGCCAGGTGGCCAGCAGGAAACTTAGGGGTGGGCTGTGGGGAGCCTCAGAGCTGGGTCTGAGGCCCAGAAGCAGCACTAGAGTGCAAGGGTGGAGCCTGGAGGCAGCAGGAGCCTTGGAGCCAGAGCTGTGGCCTAGAGGCAGGGCAGTTGCTGCACGGGCAGGGCCGCATGGTCAGACAGCAATGCCAGAACTGTGGAGATGGAGCCGCACAGGGCAAATGGCAGCATGGAGGTTGTGGAGGTGGGGCTGCTGGGCCAGGGCCACCAGGTGGCCAAGGCCATCCTCCTGCCCAGGTCCTGTGGAGGCAGTCCCCACAGGTTTCTCAAGTGCGGTCTGTGGTGTCTGTGGCACCTGTTCTGCTCAAATCCCCTGTTGGCAGGAGGGGTGCTCAGTTCTCGGTCACAGAGCATGGCACAGGAGAGCATCTACTCTGCCTGCTCCTTCCCTGGCCCAGCAAGGGTGATGCAGAGGCAGCAGCAGCAAAGCCAAGCCCCATGTAGATGTGGCACCCTGGACCTGAGAGCTCAGAATGACATCAGTTGCAGTAGCCGGGAATGGTAGCCATCAGGTCTCTGCTGTGCTCACTCTCCAGTGCAATGTCACTGCACAGACTCCAGCAGCTCCCCAATCAATCCAGAGGTCTGTGGTGGCATTGGAGGGCCCCTCACAGCTCGGACTGCAGGTCCTGTGGTGGGAGTGTGGAGCCCCAGGGCTCCTTCCTGTCCTTCCCCACATGTGGATGCCTCCTCCAGGTACCTTCTGGTCTTGCCGAATGACCCACCCCATCACCTTCTCCTTCACTTTGAGCGTCCCCCATCACTTCTGTGGAGTTTTATAGTGCTCTTTCCAAGAAGGTCCATCTGTAGGTGGGCATCTACCTACAATTTTCAATCCTCTCCTTATGAGCAGCACATGTGGGCTGTGTCTAGTCCGTCATCTTTACTCTCCTCCCCCTAAATTATTTTTGAACAGTTTTGTTGAAAACAATCCCCATCACAGAGCCCCATGCCCACCCCGGACAGGATCCAATGTGGACTTTTCTAGTACTGAATTTCATGACCCTAAAACATGATATAGCAACTGTCTCACATACTTTGGGAAACCAAAGGGTAAGTAGTAGCAGTGAAAAAGTGCAAATTTCTTGTTGCCTTTCATCTGTGCTTTAGCCAAGCCAGGGAAACCTCACCAAGCACAACATTGCGGCTGTCTAAAATCCCATTTCAAATCCCAGCTGTATTTCCTCAGATCTTGGTCTCTCGGATATGACACAACTGAGAATTGAGTTGGTATGGGCCTGTTTAGACTGCATGTTTTTGCAAACGAACAATGTTAGATTGTTTTATAGCCAGATTTGGGAGTAATTCAACTACATGTGAGCATTCACCATTAATTCACCATTACAAGAAAACCTAACGGTAGAGCTTTTAGAAATTAAAAATTTATAGAATTTATAAAACTTGTTCCACCCTGACATCCCTTACCCGGGGCACATACAACCTTATAATTATGATTCTCCACTTTCTCCTGCCCTATCAGACTAGAGGTTCAATAGCCTCACCTCAGTAAGAGTAGCTCACTATGGTGGTGGTATCAGGGCAGTAAACCAGGGAGCAGCAGTTCTCAAATGGGGATGATTTTTCCCCCAGGGTACATTTGGGAATTTCTGGAGACATTTTTTGTTTTCAAATTTTGGATAAGGAGATGGTATTGTCATCTGATAGGTAGAAGTCAGGGATGCTGCTAAGCATCTCACAATGCACAGGACAGCACCCTCACAATGAAGAATTATCCAAGTCAAATGGCAACAGTGCCAAGATTAAGAAACCCTGCCACAGAGGTTGAGAGATCAGGGTCAGTCCAATCCAGGGTCTGTTACTGGCCACATGACCTAGAGCAAGTTATTTCACTTTCACAAGCCTCAGTTTTTTTAATCAGCATTTGTAAAATGGTGATAATGTTGCCTACCTCTCAGAGGTCTTATAATGATTAAAGTTATGAAAACAGCTTCACACAGTGGCCAGCACTTACTATAAGTGGACATATTAGTGACAATGGTGATTCCCAACATGGAGTGGGGGAGTGGGGGACAAAAAGTGACATGACTCTTCAACAGGGACAGATCTAAATTGGGTAGAGGTGCTTATGAAACACAGATTTGGATAAACCCAATTTTTCCCCTCTAAGAGTCACTGCCATGAGAAGTCCATGCAAGCATTTTAAGGGGACTGTGGCCCTCCCTAAATTTGTGTGTGAAAATGTGTAAATTTTTCTGGAGAAAAGATTACAGAATTTTATTGGCTTCTCAAAGGAGTTTGTAATCTCAGAAAGATTATGTCTTTTTGATATCACCTCTGAATGTTTGTGTCCCTCCAAAATTCATATGTTGAAATCCTAACCCCCAAGGTGATGATTTTAGGAGGTGGCACCTTTTGAGAGGTAATTATGTCATGAGGACAGAGCCCTCATGAATGGATTAGTGCCATTGTAAAAGAAACCCCAGAGAACTAGTTAGCCCCTTCTGCCATGTGAGAACACAGCTAGAAGGTACCATCTATGAACCAGGGAGCCCTCACCAGACACCAAATACTCTGGTGTCTTAATTTTGGGATTCTCAGCCTCCAGTACTATAAGAAGTAAATTTCTGTTGCTTATAAGCTACCTAGTTTATGGTATTTTGCTATAGCAGCCCAAACAGATTAAGGTACCATCTGATCTCATTTTATTGGAAAGAAAATTGAAACCCAGACACAGTGAATGATTTACCCAAAGTCACACATGTAATGATGGAGCTGTGCCTTGTACCAGGTTGTCTCACAACACTAAGACAGGTGGCTCCATTGGAATGGGCTAAGAGAGAGTTTCCCACACACAATTCCTTGTTCTACTCCTATTAATTTGTAAATCTCTACATTTGTCTTTTTCTGAGTTAATTAAGCTGTGATCTTCAAATCTTCTCTAAACAACTCAGGTCTGGGTTAGATCTATTGGCTGGGCCCTAGAACCTGCATTTTAACAAGCTTTTTTGTTAAACAAGATTCTTTCCATGCTAGTATTTGAGAAGCACTGAAGTGAAGAATATTTAAGCTGATCTTGTTTTTGAGTATTGATTTGTGAAGTTGCCAAGGCATTTCTTTTCTGAACTACATTTTCAGTTTTTCCAGGAAAACCAATTTGAGCTAAAATTACTTTGGCTTGGGCTCTGTCCAGAAGTGACTTTTTTCCCAGTAAGAATTTTAATGTAGTTTATTCCTTAAAATCTGCTTTAAAATATTTGTCTTATTGAGACAGAGACTCAATGGAGTTTCATTTTTTTCAAGCTTTCAGGAATTATTTCAGGTAATTTAAATGGAAAGACTAAATTCGTTTTGAAGAGAGGTGTGTGTGTGTGTGTGTGTGTGTGTGCGTTTTCATAGATATAACACAGATGGCAAGAAGGATCATATACTTTAGCTACTTGGCAATGACTGTCATCATCCTGAATTAGAGTTAAGCAGAAGTGACAAGACCACAAAATAACTTAAGAAATATCTTTTGAGTTCTAGGTAGATTCTTGTTATCAGACCTTTGTCAGAGGTGTAAAGAGCAATATTCTCTCCCATTCTGTGGGTAGTCTATTTGCTCTAGTGATAGTTTCTTTAGCTGTACCAAGTACCATCTTCATTCTTTACAGAACTAGAAAAAATAATTCTTCACTTTGTATGGAACCAGAAAAGACCTCGTATAGCATATTTCCCTATTTTTATTTTACTTATTAAAAATAGTACTGTGTATTTAATTTTATGAAACATTTTCAGTATCTTTTGATATTTTTAAATTATTGGATAATAGAAAGAATTTGAGGTACAAATTATTATTTCCAAAATATATTAAGTTTTCTGTATCAGAAATATTTTAGCAGAATTTATCTAATCCAGATGCAACCTGCCAATAGTAATAAATGTTTAATGGCTGCCATTATTGTGTTTGAGAAGACCGAGAATGGGTTCCCAATCCCTTATGGCTTGTAGGGTCTCAGTTGAGAAATCTGCAGTTAGTCTGATGGGTTTTCTTTTGTAAGTTACCTGATGTTTTCACCTTACGACTTGTAGGAGTGTCTCTTTTGTGTTTATTTTGGCCATTCTAATGACTTTTGTGTCCTGGTATTTTCCTCTTTGTGATGAATCTTCCAGGGGTCCTATGAGCATCTTGTACCTGGATATCTAGATTTCTAGCAAGGCTGGGAAAATTGTCTTCAATTACTTCCTCAAGTAAATCATTCAACCTTTCTGCATTTTCTTCTTCACCCTCAGGGATGCCTATTACTCTTATGCTAGGCCTCTTCACATAATCCCATATTTCTTGTAGGCTTTGCTCATTTCTCTTATGTTCTGCTCTCTCCCTGTGATCCACTTATTTAATTGAAAGGTGTTGTCCAGAAGAAAGAATCTCATAGATCTAACCTATTCTTAAGGTTTTCCACTGTGTTTTGTATTTCCTTGAATAAATTTTTCATTTCCAGTTCTGTTTAACTTTAATACTTTGATTTCTTTAGAGAATTTTTTATTCATTTTCTGCATTGTTTTTGTGTTTTCGTGTGTTGGGTTTCTATTTTATCTTGCATTTCATTAAGCTTCGTTACAATTCATGTTTGAAATTCTTCATCTGTCATTTCAATATTCTGATTTTGGTTGGTATTCACTGCTAGAGAGTTGGTGTTCCATCTTGGGGTGTCATTTCACTTTGATTCTTCATATTTCTGGAGTTCTTTCACTGATTCCTTTTCATGTGGAGCAGCTGTTGCTTCTTACCTTTGGATTTTCTTTTGTTTATATAATGACATGTCCAGTTTAATCTCTGAGCCAGTAGGTGGTATCTGTGGGTGAGAATTGACCACACCCTGTATGATGAGTCAGTAAGTGCCAAAACAATATTTTACATGATTTAATCTCTAGACCTCACATATCCCTCTGCCTCCTGGAACATTTATCTGCTCCCCATCTGAGAAAAGACTCAAAAGTGTTTCTGTATTAACTTTTCCCATTTTTCTAGGGTTTATTCCAGCTGTGCCATATAATTTCTGCTTGTTAATGGTTGACAACTGGTATTTGAGAGATATATATATATATATAAATTTTAAATCTTTTAAATAATTGACCATTTTTTCAAAGTTTATATTATTAAATTATTTTATCTATTTTTAAACATTTACTTCACTTGTTTCAGTACAGCATTCTCCAGTTCTTCCTCCTATCTCACTATTCTCCCTTCCTCTTTCTTATTTCTTAGCTCAAAATGTCTGAGTATTCTAGAGTTCAGTTTGGACATTTTTCTCTCTTTATGCAATGTTCCTAGGTTATCTATGGCTTAAAAGACATCTATGTACAGATAATTCTCAAACTTATATCCTTAGGTCAAAGTGTCTCTTCTGAGCTCCAGACTTTAATAATCAGAGTGTTCTGAAATTCAATACAAATATTAAATAATTTAATTAGCATTCATTATTGTTAATATTAATTAATAATGAAAGATTTCTCAAACTTAATCCATACAAAACAGAGCATATGTTTTTATCTCAAAAAATTTTATCCTTGCCTAGTCTTACATAGTTCCAAGATGAAATCATCAATCATATATTAACTAAAAGTAAAAAAACAATAAAACAATGAAACAACAGCAAAAATCAAGGAACCAATTAATTCCTCTTTCTCACAATCCTCTTTCCTATCATAAACTAGTCCTGGTAGCTTAAATTTTAACCTATACTGTATCAAATCCAGCCACTTCCTACCATCTTCACTGGTACTTTGTACTATCACACCATCTAAAAGCCCCCTTGCTTCTATTTTTATCCCTTGACCTTCCAACTAAATTCTTCATACCTGAGACAAATCAGATCATTTCATTCCTCACTACTCGCTTATATTGACTGACTTTTTATAACGATCAGTATGTTTTGGTCTTACATCATTATTTCAACCTCTTCTTTTTTGAGTCTCAGTATTGCATACTTCACGGTAGGCAATTCAGCTTTCTTGTTATTCCTCAATAGGACAAGCCAATTCTTTCCTCAATATTTTTGCATTTTTGCAAGTTCACCTCAGATTTTTAAATAACTATTTCCTTACTTTATTTCAGGTTTCTTCTCAAATTGCACCTTCTCAAAGTTTACACTACTATGTTCTGCTCTGTTTTTATCTTCATGCCACATATAAATACTTAAAATAATATTTATTTTTAGTTTCTTCCCTTTCCTTTAGTATGTATAAATATATTTAATATGGGAATGTTGTTAATTTGTTTTGTTCATGTTCTTATCCCCAGAATCTTGAAAAGAATTAGAAAACAAGCTGTGAATACAGATTGATTGAATGGATGATTTATCAAATTAATTAATACAAGTAATTGGGTAATTTTAATAAATATTGCATAGCACCTTCACATTTCTTGCAATAATATTAATAGGGCTATCATAAACTTGAGCGTGTATTTCATTCAAATATATGTTTGATTTATAATATGTTCAACATATCATTGCGATGGTGGTCTTTTAGATTTTTTTATTATTCTATCATATCTCTAAATGTTTAAAATTTATGAGTTACATCCTATATCTTCAAGATACAATTGAATTCCTTCTTCATAATATTCAAGAAATTTGGACAATTGCTAATTCCAATATCCACGTTGCCTCCTGTCCAAAATTTTATCCTGAATGACGTACTTGATGTTCACGGATGTGGTCATGTACCCTTGGGTCTTCTCCACTCCCACAGATGTATTAACATATACTAAATATATTGCAAAGGATTAGCAAGGTGAAAACTTAAAGAAACTATACATATTTACAATAAATTTAAAAATGCCTTTAGAATTTACAAGATGGTGATGCAAAGATATTTCTTATTTAAAACAATGGCATAGTCCTAACACTTTAATATAAAACAAGAATTCTTTAGTTGACCATAATTCCCACCTCCCTTTATTTCCGTATTCCTGACTCATTTTACAAATTTCTACTCTTTATTCATTGTCTAAGACATTTACATCTAGGGCTATTTAAAATATCTAAAATAATACTTCAGACATAGTGATTAAAAACTAAAAATTAGAATTTGTACATGGCATGATCACTCTAATTTCCATTTCATAATGGCAAAAATGCCATAATATTTGATGGTAAAATTCCAATGCACACAGTTGAAGCACAGAATTTTCTTTAATGCAGGCAGAAGATACAATACTTTAAATGCAAAAGTAAGGAAACTCAGTGAATTTTCCCTTATTAGAGAGTCAAAATTTCCTAACAGTGTGGCTTACTGCTCATAATCCCTTTTGTTTTGGTAAGAATCTGGTCATCAAAAAAGTTTTCTTTTCCATTCTACTTTTTGTTTTTTCTTTTGTAATATCCACTTGATGCCTTTTATCTTTGTAAGAGTTTATAGCCACAAGTCTGTTTGAAAGCCAGCAGCCAAAACCAAAATTTTGGGGGCTGTTTTACTGAATTTAAGAATGATGAAGATTATTTCCCCAGGATCATGTTCCTAAACATGCTAGCATCCTATGGTTTTCGATCCCTACAGGCCAATTTTTAAGTGTCATCATCATCAGTTACTCTCATTTTGCTGACTGTTTTGCTTAAATTGCTCTGTATTCCAGGCCTAGTAATCCTAACTATTTTTAAAAGATTATTTAAAGGAAAATTCCATGCATGAGGCATTTTTTTAAAGTTAGCACTCAATAAATATCACATACTAATCTTTAACTTGACAGTAAATTGGTCATTTCTGCATTCTTACCCTCCTCCTCCTTATGATTCCTCAAAATGAGCAGTTGCTTAATGAATAATTATCAAATCTAAATCCAGTATTATTATCATATTTTTTGTTTATGTGTATCATAGTCCATTTGTGTTTCCCTTAGGCTGGGCCACTTACAAAGAAATTTATTTAGCTCATGGTTCTGCAGACTGTTCAAGAAATATGGCACCAATATCTGCTTCTGATGAGAGTCTCAGACTGCTTCCTCTCCTGGTAGAAGGCAAAGGAGCCAGTGTGTGCAGAGATCACATGGCGATAGCAAGCAAGGGAAAGGAAAGAGGGTCCAGGCTCTTTTCAACAGCCAGCCCTCTGGGCAACTAATAGAGTGATAATTCACTCACTGCCAGGGGGAAACATTAATCTATTCATGAGGGATCCACTTTCATGACCCAATTACCTCCCTTTAGGGCCCATCTCCAATATTGAAGATCAAATTTTAATATGAGATTTACGAGGACAAATACACAAACTATAGCAACTGATTTGTTTCCCACCCCGTCCCACCTCACCAGTAGAATATAAGCAGTATGAAAGCAAACTTTTGTCTCTCTTATTCAATCCTGTTTCAGGAGGCTTGAGAATAGAAGTTAACACATAGTATATGTTCAATAAATAGTCAAATAAACTGATAAATTCGTAATAAAATTTGAAGCAACTGCATCAGTCACCTTGAGATGTTCTTTATTTTTTAAATGAGGAACATACTGAAAGATCACATTCTCAGAAAAGGAAGATGCAGGTAATATGAGTTGTGACCAATCATAAATTAAATTATTTGCAATGGTGCCTAGATGATTTCTAAGGAATCTTGTTCTTATAAGACTATTTTGTCCATATTAAATAACATGTAAATTGTCAAAGATTAACCATTGACAGATCTAGACCAGAATCTTTGTCATATAATTGCTCTTTATTTTTTCTCCTCCTGAAGCCTAATTGTTGTGTGTAGACATGTGCATGTGTTTAATTCTACATGGTTTCTATGTATCCATAAGTTTGCAATAATCATTTTTACTATATTTTATGTACAAATATCTTGATAATTTATAATTTTCTTCTTTTGTTCACTGTTGGGGTTAATGACTATGCCTTTAAAATACATCAATCTTTTTCATTTGTTTTTTCAGTAATATAAGTGGTGTGAAATTTCCCAGACTGAAGGGCTGGGAAATTTAAATGATACATTTGAATCTCAATAATTTAACTTTCATTTATAAAGAAATACGAAGTTGGTGGTTGAAGAAATTTAATAAAACACTTTTAGTAAGTATGTAAATTAGTTTAGATAAAAAATAAAGATAAAATTATATCACAAGTTGTTTAATAGAGTCTTTCATCTAGAAAAACAATATTTTTCTAAATTAGTCCCTCAAATAAAATTTAAAAATATCTATTGCAATATAATATGTCTGCAATAGCCCCAAGACATGCTGTATGCTAATCCAGATTTTGTAGCCTTCAAAAAAGATGTCATTGTGAATATTTGGGAGGGTTTTAATAATATATTCAATGTTCACATTGTTAGTGCTATATTAATAATATATATTATATTAATAATATTGAATACTTCCTTATATGCAGAATTATTTTATCTTAATTAATTTTTTGTCTAAAACTGCAAAGAATCATGAAGCAAAAGAGTTCAGAATTGTGATTGTGACCAACTATGCACATGAGAAAGGGTATGATAATATATACACACACATACATATACACACAAACAAATCATATCTATAGTTCCCTTTTATTGATTTAAACTTATTGGTTCCTGTTATGTCTTGAGGAGTACTTCACACTAAATTTCAAGCAAACTTCAAAAGGACACTGAGGACTTCCCAGGAGTCCACTGAGTTGTTTCCAAGAGATTTTTGAGTGACCAAATGATCTGCAAAACACCTCCAAAGATTTGGTTTTTTTCTTCTAAGGATTTATTAAGAAAATTGGATTTTATCAAGAAAAGCAAACAAAGCTCATCTGCATAAATGCAAGACTAGGAGAAACTGAAATTAAAAAATCTTGTTAGGCCAGTCACCATTCTTTTTTTGTTTATGTGTTTCATTTTCTTAGAAACATACAAGATAAATTGTCCTTTATTCTATACACAAGCATTATTTTTGTAATATTCACCAGTTATTACATTGGGACTAATTAGTAGGAACTATTATCTTCCTAATTAATTAATGCAAAAGTGCTACAATATGCAGCAAAGGCACTTATAAATCCTTGCATATATTTAACTTTTGCAAATGCTCTCTAAAGAACACATTTTGTATGATTTATATTCTTCTAAAATATGTAAAGTATTTTACCATAGTTTAATGACATTAAAATGCTAATTAATGATGCTTAACAGAAATCAAGGGCTTTCCTATGATGGGCTCAAAGTGCCAGGAAAACAGCTAATTTATTAGAGTATTACAACTCTGTAATTTAAAATTGTACTCCATATTCTTTAACAAATTAATTTTAAACATAGCTTGAGAAGAGTTAAAGAGTTGATGAGTAAAAGTAAAATTGCTAGACTTTATATTTCACTAAGAGTAAAGGGCATAGGAAAATAAAGGATTGAAAATTATTATCCTGTTACACAAACACCCAAATCAAGCTTTTCCATGATGATTTTTTAATAATTTCCATTTTGTTTTGATAAAATATTATGTGTTTGACAGATAATTTTTTTCAAAACAACAACCAACATAATGATTACAGTTGCATTCAAAATTTCTGCCCTCATTTTCTTTTGTTCTTCCTTGTAAATTTGCTTAAATGACTGTTGGATCAGCGGTTTTTCCTCTCAAAATTATGATGATCATTTATTTTTCTAAATATTAAAATTTTCAATAAAACCATGAAGAATGGAGCTGAATATTAAGTTTAACACCCCAAATCATGAATGCTTCTCAATAGCAATGACTGGAAATTAAACAGACATATAATGGCATGGATATTGAGGAGGCAGGCAAGTGTATTATAATAATGATAATTGATTTGGAGTAAGGAGAAATCATTTAAATTGCTTAAAAATTATGTGACTTTGAATAAGAATCTTAGTGATGTGAAATTTGGGTTCATCACATATGAAATATGACAAATTTTTTCTAACCCTAAATATAGTTATATTGGCTATTGGTGTAGTATAGGTAAAATTGATTTGTACACCATAAATAGCCACTCAAAGTAAAACAGTTCATATGAAATTTTTAGGAGACCATCTGAAATGATAAAATAAACATTATTATATCATAATTAATTAGTCCAGACTGATTTCTTAAAATACTTTCTAAGAATTTTTCCCCAAAATCTCTTTTGTACTTCCTTCCTTTTAGAATTTCAATGAATTTTGTTGACTAATATCTTACCACACCAGGTATTAAAAACTGTTGTATCCTCAAAGCTCTAATACTTCATTCCCTTTCTCTTCAGTATTTCTTACTCATACTATGTTAATCACAGAGAAGGAATATACATGTGGCATACTGATTAAGATCATGTAATTGGATAGATCAGATTTAAATTATATTTCTACTTCACATTACCTTTAAGTCTCAATTTTCATCCATAAAGTTAAAATAATAGGTATCATTTATTTTCCAAAAGTCATAAAGTTGAACCATACAGTATGTGGCTTTTTTAGCTTGACTTTTTCACTTAGTAATGTGCATTTATTTTTTTGCCATGTCTTTACATGGCTTGATAGCTAATATCTCTTAGTACCATGGCTTATTTATCCATTCACCTGCTGAAGGGTATCTTCGTTGCTTCCAAGTTTTAGCAATTATGAAAATTTCACTGATGTTTTTTAACCTCAAGTGCTAACACTAATCATTGGTTCATGAGAAGACCCTTGCTGTGTGCGTATTTGTGTATGTTTATGTTCTAAAGCAGTGGTCCCCAACCTTTTGGGCACCAGAGACCAGTTTTATGGAAAAAAAATTTTCCACAGACTGGGGGTGGGAGGATGAAGCATTGTGTGTGGGGAGGGTGGAGCTCAGGCGGTGATGCATGGCCTGTTTTCTAACAAGCCATGGAATGGTACTGGGCCATAGGCCCAGGCTTAAGGACCAGAGTTCTGAAGTATATGTTTAATTTCCACTTCACCACTGCATGTTCTCTTTTATTTTCTAAATCTTTCTTATTGGTTTGAAAAATTTCTTCATATATTATAGTTCTTAATAACTTGCTGGTTATAGACAATTCATGTATCTTCTTCCGCTGAACTGTCTGTCTGGCTTCATCCAATCTGTCCTTTTCCAAAGAAGGATACTTAAATTTGATGTAATCAAATTTTACACTACCAATTTTTTGCTGTAAAGTTTGCTAGATTAATTTGTTTAGAAATATTTCTGTCAACTATATCAGGAGTTATTTGCCTATTTACTTTTCATTACTATTATTTTTCCTCTTTCATATTTAGGTTTTTTTTTTTTCTTTTTTTTTTAGACAGAGTCTCACTCTGTTGCCCCGGCTAGAGTGCCGTGGCGTCAGCCTAGCTCACAGCAACCTCAAACTCCTGGGCTCAACCAATCCTTCTGCTTCAGCTTCCTGAGTAGCTGGGACTACAGGCATGTGCCACCATGCCCAGCTAATATATTTAGGTTTTTATTTTTTTTTTTTTTTTTGAGACAGAGTCTCACTCTGTTGCCCGGGCTGTAGAGTGCCGTGGCATTAGCCTAGCTCACAGCAACCTCAAACTCCTGGGCTCAAGCAATCCTTCTGCCTCAGCCTCCCAAGTAGCTGGGAC
>CAUYRT010086283.1:0-15362 GCA_963574885.1 Lepilemur ruficaudatus | reverse complement strand
ATTAGCCAGGCATGGTGGTGCATGCCTGTAGTCCCAGCTACTCGGGAGGCTGAGGCAGGAGGATTGCTTGAGCCCAGGAATTTGAGGTTGCTGTGAGCTAGGTTGACGCCATGGCACTCTAGCCTGGGCAACACAGTGAGACTCTGTCTCAAAAAAAAAAAAAGGAAAAGAAAATATTAAGGGATAAAAATGTTTTTGGTTACATGGATCGCTTTTGTAATGCTTGAGTCATGGCTATAGGTGTGCCTATCACCCAAATAGTGCTCATTGTACCCATTAGGTAGGATTTGATCCTTCTCTTCTCCCCCTACCCTCTACTTGATTTCCACCGAATTTTACTTCCCTCTGTGCACATGTGTGCTCATCGGTTAGTTCCAATTTAATAGTGAGTATATGTGGTTGTTCTTCCATTCTTCAGATACTTCAGTTAGGAGAATGGTCTCTAGTTCCATCAAAAATGTTGCAGAAGCCATTAATTCATCCTTTTTGATGGCTGAGTAGTATTCCATGGTGTCCATATACCAAATTTGATTAATCCAGTCATGAATTCATGGACACTCGGGTTGATTCCACATCTTTGCAATTGAGAATTGTACTGCAATAAACATTCAAGTGCAGGTGTCTTTTAAATAAAAAGACTTCTTTTCCTTTGGGTAGAAACCCGGTAGTGGGATTGCTGGATCAAATGGTAGGTCTAGTTTTAGTTCTTTGAGGAATCTCCATACTGTTTTCCATAGACGTTGTACTAGTTTGCAGTCCCACCAACAGTGTATAAGTGTTCCTTTCTCTCTGCATCCATGCCAGCCTCTATTGTTTTTGGAGTTTTAAATAAAAGCCATTCTGACAGGAGTAAGGTGGTAGTTCATTACAGTTTTAATTTGTATTTCCCCAATGATTAGTGACGTTGAGCATTTCTTCATATGTTTATTGACTGTTTGTCTATTTTATTTTTTTTTTATTTATCCTTTTTTTTTTTTTTTTTTTTTTAGACAGAGTCTCACTCTGTTGCCTGGGCTAGAGTGCCGTGGCGTCAGCCTAGCTCACAGCAACCTCAAACTGCTGGGCTCAAGCAATCCTCCTGCCTCAGCCTCCCGAGTAGCTGGGACTACAGGCATGTGCCACCATGCCCAGCTAACTTTTTCTATATATTTTTAGTTGGCCAATTAATTTCTTTCTATTTTTAGTAGAGACAGGGTCTCGCTCTTGCTCAGGATGGTCTCGAACTCCTGACCTTGAGTGATCTGCCCGCCTCAGCCTCCCAGAGTGCTAGGATTGCAGGCATAAGCCACCACGCCCAGCCTCATAATTTCTTTTTTTGAATAGTTAGTTGCTAGTATATAGAAATACAACTGATTTGTGTACATTGATTTTGTATCCTGGAACTTTACCGAATTTATCAATTCTAACAGTTTTTTTGTAGTGGCGTCTTTAGGGTTTTGTATGTATAAGATCATGTCATCAGCAAACAGAGAAAAGTTAACTTCTTCCTTTCCTATTTGGATGCCTTTTATTTTATTTTTTTCTTGTCTAATTGCTATGGTTAGGACTTCTAGTATATTTTGAAAAGAAGTATTGAGAGTGGGCCTCCTTGTCTTATTCCTAATCTTAGAGGAAAAGCTTTCAACTTTTCATCAATGAATGTGATGTTAGCTGTGGGCTTGTCATTGGGTTTTTGATGGGCATTGCGTTGAATGAGTAGGTTTCTTAGGGTGGTTTGACATCTTAACAATGTTAAGTCTTCCAATCCATGAATGCAGGATGTTTTTCCATTTATTGGTGCCTTCTTTAATTTCTTTCATCAACATTTTTTGTTTTTCAGTGTACAAGTCTTTCTATTTTATTCTTTGTAATAGTATTGTAAGTGGAATTGTTTTCTTCATTTTCTTTTCGGATTGTGTATTGTTCGCATATAGAAGTGCAACTGATTTTTGCATGTTGATTTTATTGAGTTTGTTATTATTAGTGGTTCTAATAGTTTTTTTTGTATAATCTTCAGGGGTTTCCATATTTTTTTAAAACCCTTTTTATTTTAGAACACTTTTAGATTTATAGAATTACTGTCATGGATAAGCACAGAGAACTCACATATACTCCACACTCAGTTTCTCCTATTTATTAACATCTTCATTAGTGTGGTACATTTGTCATAGTTAATAAACTGATATTGATATGTTCTAATTAATTAAAGTCTATACTTTATTCATATTTCCTCAGTTTTTCCCTAATGCCTTTTTTTTTGTTCCAGGATACCACATTATATTTAGTCATCATGTTTCTTTAGGCTCTTCTTGACTGTGACAGTTTCTCAGGCTTTCCTTGTTTTTAGTGACCTTGATAGTTTTGATGATTAATGGTCAGGTATTCTGTACAGTGTCCTTCAACTGGGATTTGCCGGATGTTTTTCTCATGATTAGGCCGAGGTAACGTGTTTTAAAGAAGACCACAGAGGTAAAGTGCCTTTTCATCACATTGTATTAAGGGTATACTAGCATGACTTAACACTGTTGTTGAGTGTGGTCATCTGGCTGAGTTAGTGTTTATCAGGCTTCTGTGGGGTAAAGTTACTTTTTTCCCTATTTCCATAATATACTCTCTGGAACAAATCACTTTGGGCAGTCCCCACATTAAGAGTGGAAAGCTATGTGCCACCACCTTGAGGATGAGATATCTACATAAATTATTTAGAATTCTTGTGCACTGGAGATGTGTCTGTTATCTTTCATTTATTTATTTGTTCAATCATTTGTTTGTGTCAATGTGGACTCATGAATATTTATTTTAAACTTTGGGTTATAGTCAAATACTACTTTATTTATTTTGTTTCTCAAATTTTTCCAGCTTTGGCCATTGGGAGCTTTTTCAGTTAGCTCCTGTGTCCCCCTGACATACTTCCATTTTGTGGGTAATTTTTTTTATTTTGAGTCTGATTTTTGTTCTGCCTTATGCCATGAAAAAAATCTCTCTAGCATGTGACAGCCCTTCATATTTCTGAAAACATCCATCATTGTCCCCTCTAGTCGTCTCCAGACTAAACATTTCCCACTCATTCCTTCAGACATTACTCATGTGACAGATTTATTGACCCCTTACTCTCCTAGCTGCTTTCTTCTGGAAGCATTCCATTTTTTTTTTCAGTTACTTGAACTACCTCCTTTCACTTTCCTTACCCTCCACAGCAATTATAAGATTTAAGGGAAATCAAAGGTAGTTCTTCCATAAACTATTTATGATAGTACATAGTACCTAAGCTGTATCACTGAATGAATAAATAACCCCTGTATTAGAATGAAGATCCCTAGGAATTAAAGAGGAAATATAATGCTTCTGTTTTGTATAGAGCTTAGCATTTTTCAAAGCTATTTAGGAACCTATTCATTTGACTCTCCTAACTCCTTTGTAAAGTCCCTAGGGCAGTTAGTGGTATGCCCAGAAAACCAAGGTTCAGAGACGGTGCCTTATATAAAGTCACCATATGAGTTTGACAGACTGGGTTCTCCTGACTCTTATTCCAGTAACCTTAACCTTTTGTTTAAACTTTGACTGTGTAGGCTAATATCTGTTTGTCAGGCCTGCAACCATTAATCAGAATTGCCAGTACATTTGCTTATGAGCTGAACTTAGCCTCCTGATAAAACATGAGATATGAAAGGTAAGTCTGAAATGCAAATATTTAAGAAATGTTTTTAAAAATGAAAATGATTTTTGTATGCTAGAAGATATTGATTGGGTGGTCGAGCCAGAACCTAGAAAGCATATGGTTAGCTTTGGGAATAGAAGTGTGAACAGAACAAAAATGAATGTTTTCTAATTGTCCTTGCTTGCTGCGGATATTAGGTAGCTAGCTTTGTGTCTTTTCCACCACTTATCAAATACTAATGGAAAAGTGCTGAGGTGTGGCTAATCCCAAACAGTGTATAATCCCCAAATAATTTATACAATAATATCCTGTCACACATACACACCCCGGTGCCCAGTCCCTGCTCTTCTATTTTGGAGGTTGCAGAGACTGCACTGGGAGATTTAGCAAATGGCACAAACTTTTTTTCCTGGGCTGTCTCTGCTCATTCACACATTAATAGGAGCTTTGTCACTTATTCCTTTATATATGGGCTAGCACTGAGTTGGGGAGAAAAAAGATAGAAAAGTTTTCTCCCTTACTACCTGACTACTCCCTCATTGTTAAAACCAGTTTGTACAAACCAGAATTTGTGGTATGTACTGAATATTTAAAATCACAACTCTCTGGCATAAATAGTTGCCATACCCAGAGTCTGCTGCCTTCAAGGAGTCATCAGTTGAAAGAAACAGCCAGGTATCTGTGGCGCCACCTACTGGCCAGGGTGGGATGGAAAAAGTGGTCTGAAGTTTAGCTGGCAAGTGGGAACGGCTGAATTTCAGGGCTGAGGGTGGGAAAGTATGGTATCCAGAGGAGAACAGCAGCAAAGGGGCTGAGAGCTAAACGTTTCAACTTTAGTGACAAAGGATGGGGACGAGTAAGTGGGTACAGACACTATCCCTACTTGGAGAGTGGGAGTTGCTGAGGAAGAGGAACCCTCATTTATATTAAATCTTAGCTTTAGTATTTTCTGGATCTCTGAGATGGAGGGTTGATAGAAGAACCTGGGAAGTATGACTAAACAGTTGACTCTGCTATGGGGAAATGGGAAATGGGGTGGGCTTTTAATTATTTAAACCTATGAAATTTATTTTTTTGCCACCTGAAAGAGGTTCTGAGGTGAATTTAATAAGAAATGTGACTTCAGCTATGATTCCTTCTAATGGAGAAAACTAAGTCCTTTGGAAACTTGTACTTTTTAATCTTCCCTCACTCCTAAAAGGATTAGTCATTATAAATGTCATTAACATGCTCCTTCCCTAGATAGGGGTATCTAAGTTAATGGCAGAGCCAGGTCATGACTCCAAGTCCAAAACGTCCTGACTGACCCCAGTGGTTGGGCAGCAGCTTTGCATAAATTTAGGAGACTAGAATTTCTGCAAAAGGTCTGATGAGCCAAAGATGAGACTTTCAGAAAAAGCTTCTATACCATCCATAGATGTTATCTAATTGTGTGTCCATGTTTGGTGAATATTTTAAAAATCTTCCAAGTTGTCTGAATACAGTCTTTCCATCTATATCTTGGGTGCCATGTCTCCTTATTCTCTTTCATTTCTTCTTTCTTTACCATATTTGTTGAGTGTGCAAGATTAAATACAATAATTTTAATGTTGCACACAAAATTAAATGACTTGCTCACCTGTGACTTTAAGGCCAGGAATGAGATAGTGTATGCAGGTCTTAGCTCCCTCATCAGAGGAACCTTTTAAATCTTTAAAAAACAAGAAAACTTTTAGATTTTCAGTCCACCATTTGCTCTGAAGCATGAAGACTGAGAACTAGGTGGCAAAGATACACAGTAAACTAGAAGGGAAAAAAGGCCAAGTCCCTTTTCCTGCTTGTACCTTAGCTTCTTGAATGATAAAATAAGACACCTTCAATTTTCTCTTATCAGAAGTCATCTGCTTGGCGTATTATTCAGACTCGAGTTTCTTTATCCTTCAGCTATTCGGTGTCATTTCTACCAAAGCTTTTAAAAATATATTTTCTAATTCTACCGGCAGAGCAGTCATAGGGCTTAGGCATGTAGGTGGAAACAGAAAATTGTGGGGGCAAAATCAGTCCATTTTCTAGTACTTTCATTCCTTAAGACCTATGCCAGCATCTTTATTTTAAGAAACAACTGTCTAGCTCCCCCTCCTTGCTCACCTCTTTTCCCATACATACATTCTTTCACTCCTCTCTCCTCAGCAAATCTGGTGGACAGACTAGTCTGATGTCTCAAAAATACTCTAATTCTAAGAAAGAAACTAAATTCTGCCTCTGACATTCCATTCCCCCTGTGGTTTTAATTAGGTGTAAATTCTCCTATGCTCGTTTGAAACATGCCTCGGGATCTTAGGGAGATGGCAGGCAGATGGGGTATTAATGCAGGGTGATGTTTCTCACTTCACAGTGCCCATGCAACATTTATTGTCATTAAAATAGTGTCATTCAAATGAGGTGGCTGATGTTGGAAAATGAATGCGAAGTTGATCATTGTTCTGTGGATCTGGGCTTTAATGAAGACACTGAATTAGAGGCAGCACTTCAACTCTGCTTATACAATATGTATCTATGTATCTATCACTCAGTAGTGAAACCCTTGAGACTCTGACAGGAGGACAAAGCCTCTAAGACTATATTAGGGTCATGGGGATAAAAATACCTACCTCTCCTGTTTTACCAGGCTGTGGGGAGAATGAGGAAAATAAAATGTGTAAAGTGGCCTGAACGCCTAGAAAGAAAAATGTAGATGTTCTATTAGCCCTGTGTAAGATCTTTGGTTAATTCCCCAGAGTCTTGTAGAGAGTCCTGGAAGCCCTGTAACAAATTTCTCTTTTCCCTCCTCAGGTTTTTGTTTTCCCCTGGTACTCAGGTTAAAGAGAAATTGATTCTTTTCTATCTTGTGTTTAGCTATTGTCCCTCTGCATTGAGGCTTGCAATTGAGAAAACCTCTTTAGGTCTGTAGGGCTGTCCAATGATGGTTAGGCTTAAACATTAAACAACCACACAGAACTAATTAGGTTTTATGGCCTGTGGCCAAGTCAATGAATTTTGCTTCATAAAATTTCTGAGGAAAAAAAATACATATTTAGGACTTGGTAAAACTTTTTAAAAAATGTCTCTTGTAAATGCAAGTGTTGCTGACCCAGTGGAAATATTTTGTAGTAGCCCCGCTTGAGAATATCCCCCCATAATTCTGTACTGTATTTTTTATGACTTCCCTCCAGGTTGAGCTGTGAAAAGGTGAGGGGGAAAGGAGTCATTTTAGAGAAGCAGAATAGACTGAATCAAATGTCTAGAGCTTGATTAATTCAAAACTGAAACCCTGGCCTCCCCAGTCTCATGCTCCACAGCAATGATTTCTCCTTGGCCAGAGTCCTAAGCATCTGTGTCCAAATCTCATACTCTTTTTCTGGATGAATTCATCAAGTCAAACCTCAAGTTGCTTAGGTTTTCTCTCCACCATCCCCTAATTTAAGTTAAGCTTAAAAATGGGAGCCATTAAATAGCAAAACAAACAAATACAACAATAATAACAGAACATTATGTCCTGGCCCTCAGAGGTCAATTTAATGTGATTAGCAGCATAAAACTTCACAAAGGCTTTTGCTGGAGGATTACCAGAAACAGCATCATTCAGTATGTTGCCACGCGCTGCCATTCTTGTACTTCGGCATTATTTATTGATTGTAGCCGAAGCACAATATTTGTACCTATTATAAACCTTTTGGTTTCCTTTCAGCTTTTCCTGAGTAAAAGTGGAACTGCACCATTATTGTTAAACTGTTCTCAAGGCTAAAAAAACCTCTTGAATATTGTTTACATTCCTGGTTACAAAGGCGAGTACTGAGGCGGAGCTGCTCTGCCGGCATTGATTTATATCAAGGGTAACATTCTGTGTGTGTGTGTCTGTGTGTGCCTGTGTGTGTTTTCATGCAGGAGAGGGTAGTAAGTGGAGAAGAGTTTTAAGGAAAGAGAGGGGCTGGAAGGAAAAAAATTTTCAATGAATTGAAACTGCATAATGAAAAGATTTTGAAATTTCATTACAAAAATGGCTCTGTTTTTTCTCTCACCTCCTCTTCTCTCTCCTTTCCTCCTCCCCACCCTCCCTAAAAGCACCGAAGTAAAATGAGACTGTCAGATCGAATCCACACACCCACTCTAGGTCTGTTTTGAGAAAGGGATTTTTCTCTCCCCTTATTTACTTTGTAGCAGTGGTAGCCAGTCTATTGCAGGATGCAGTGACAGTGTGGAGCCTTGCCACTGTTCTGCTTGGTCCCCTCCTCTGTGCTATTCTCTGGTCTGGTGAGCAGGGTCAAAGCTTCAGATGATTGCTGTGGCCACATTTCTCACCATCGCTTGTTTCACACTTGGCCATTCAGTATACAGTCACTGTCCCTCTGACATAATGGCCTGAAAGAGTTAGAAATTTAGTTTCTGAGTCTGGAAATTCTAAAGTGGAGAGTGAATTTGCCCTTGTGGCTATAGGTTCTAGTTAGTATTTTTGGAAAAGAATTGAAATGTCTAGTTAACCTAGGAATCACAAATGTGTTTGAGAATATGTACATAATTCATGTTGCATTTTAGGGCACACCTGCATTATTTAGTATTGGGGTTTCCCTTTAAATTTTTTTATTTTTGTCTAGGACTCTAAACAGTACCTGTGCCTGAGTTCCTTAATATTTTTTCAGGCCAGTTGTTAATTTCCGGCTGCTTTAAAATACAGTGTTTGGATTTTCTTGGATCCCACTCTCTTCTAGTTTGTGCTTTCTTCACAAAATAAACTTGCACCTAATTAATAAAGGTATTCAGTTTTAATACTTTCCATGAAAGCCTGTCTCTTACACTCTTTTAGAAATATCTTCCTCACCTGCAATACCTACCTCTCCTGTAGTTGGTTGAGAGAGACATGTAAGCCTAGGATCAAAGTCCTAGAACAGGATCAGGGTCACTGGAAATGCAACCAAGATGGGGATTGAGGCTCATGGGACAAGAGTTGGAATGTGTGTTGTAGTGAGCTGTTGGGAGGAGGAAAAAACTAAGTACAGATTTGGTGGAGGTAGAGAGATATTGGGTCAGGAAGGACCTAAAACAAGCAGCCAGAGAGAAGAAAAGTAGACTCAAGAGCAGTGTGTCTTTGATTATGGCTGTTCACCAAACAACCCTTACTGCTCTCTCTGTTTTTACTGAGCTATCCTTCAGCTGTCTCTGGGATATACATAATGTATACCTCGATGTACTCATTCCTTTAATATGTTTTTATCACTTTCACAGTCCTTATTAACACTCTCTTTTTATGGCTTTTGGGAGCCCATGCAACCACATGTACACTTAACAACTACCTTACTGACTCATACTTTATTTATGGTCCATTCTGATCCTAAAATACTGTGAATGTTAATTTCTCAATCTGATTTTAACAGGGATTAAAATAAGTAAGTAAATAAATAAATAGGGTTCTAAGGTTTGGGAAACACTATTATTGAAATTTAGAGGAGTTGGAGTTTTTAAATCCAGTGATATTTCCTTTATAATTTTGGTTCCCATGACTATTTGGTCTTTGCCACTTCTATGTCTCAACAAAAGAAAATCTTTTAACAACTGTTGTTAGTAGTTGGTATCCATCCATCTCACTGTGGTTTTCATTTTCAAAGCTCAGTAAGTTGCTTTCCCATCCTATTCCATTCTTTTCTACTATTCTTCTTTGGCCCTAGGAATTAAAATATCTCATCCTGTCCCTTTCAGCTTATTTCTTCCTCTCAGTTTTGCAGACAGGAGCACTAATAGAAATAACAAGCACTTTATAATTTTATAGTGCTAAAAATTTTCAAGATACTTTCACATCCATTATCTTGTGTTATCCTCTCCATGCCTCAATATATACACAGGGCTTGGATTATTACCCCCCCTTCTAGCTCAAGGCCATACAGCTAACTAAGGGCAGAGCCAATAAGGTTTCTAGAGGAATTATTGGGTTTTTAAGTATGAAGTGTCCGATTTCCTTAAGTACTAAGTTTGACAGTTGATATTTCTGACATTTTACTTTGACACTTCTTGTTTTATTTATTTTTTTATTTTTTAATTTTTTTACATGAAGCAACATTATTCTTACAGGTAGGCAGCAGAGGCAACAGAAGCCTAGGATCCATTGTGAGCAAATCCCCTAAGCTCAGAAAGCTGTCTAGGGTGGAAGGAGTCTCGTCTGCACATGCCCCACTTGCACCACAGCTGAGGGACCCTAGAAAGCACCCTATTCTGGGTTTTATATCCAAGGGTCACATGACCACTGGACTGAAGTGTTGAAGGATGTCCTGTTTTAATGAGGGACTGGTACTGAGCCCAGGCTGGCCAGCTCCCTGCAACCCTCATCTTAGGATGTTGTATTCCAAACACATTCTACAGTGATTCATGAGTGCTACAAGCAAGAAAGGGGCCAGAACTGGGTCAGTTCATGGCCACCCAGAGAACTATCCTGCAAGGATGACCCTTCAGTGTTTCCCCAAGTTGGAGTAAGGAGGCCAGGACCCCGTATCTCCATGCTGATCACTCATTGGATGTGGACCACACCAGGAGGGAGCACGATCTTAGGTGCAGTGGCTCTCTCCAGCCAGTGCAGTTCCCTTAAGGCTTTCTGCTGGCAGCTCTTCCAGCAACTAGAGATTAAGTCATTCATTTCTGGAAGGGAATCTATGTGGTTCATCTTTCGGCATCGACTATTTTTTTTTTTTTAAGATTTAGTTGTTAGGTTCTACTTGTTCAATTTTTTCTCTCTCTGATGCTGTTGTTTTTTCTTCAAATGTTTGGTGAGTTTAGGTTTCCATTTATATGTATGCATGAAGGTCTAGACAGCTAATAAAACTAGCTCCCTATCTGTTTCCCCTAATAAAGCTCTTCCCTGAATGGGGGTACTAATGGAGAGCTCTCTGTATGTGGTTGAGCCTGTAGACTGACAAGATTCACTTTAAGATGCTCAGGCAGGAAACTATCTGGCATTTCCAAATGCCAGAATTGTTTTATTTTTATTGTGAAAGTACATCCTCATTCTTTCAAACACTTGGTTTGGCTTGTGATTTTTTTTTTTTTTTTGGAGACAGAGTCTCACTCTGTTGCCTGGGCTAGAGTGAGTGCCGTGGCATCAGCCTAGCTCACAGCAACCTCAAACTCCTGGGCTTAAGTAATCCTTCTGCCTCAGCCTCCCGGGTAGCTGGGACTACAGACATGCGCCACCATGCCCGGCTAATTTTTTCTATATATTTTTAGTTGGCCATTTAATTTGTTTCTATTTTTAGTAGAGACGGGGTCTCCCTCTTGCTAAGGCTGGTTTCGAACTCCTGACCTTGAGCAATCCACCCGCCTCGGCCTCCCAGAGTGCTAGGATTACAGGCGTGAGCCACCACACCCGGCCTGGCTTGTGATTATCTTTTAATTTTTTTTTTAGAACAATTTTTGTGAAACCATGGATAAGTCAAAAATTCATGTTATTTTTAAATGTGAGTTCCATCGTGGAACCAATGCAGCTCAGATAGTTCAAAATATCAACAAAGTGTTTAGGAAGGATGTGGCTAATGAATGCACAGTATGTCAATTGTTTGAGAAGTTCTGTTCTGGTGGTTTTAATCTTTAAAATGAGCCATGTGGGCGACCTGAGACCAAGATGGATAATGATGAGCTGAAAGCTGTAGTGGAAGCAAATCCATCTCAACTTACGTGTGAATTAGCAGCAAGGTTTGACGTTACTATTCCGACAATATTGGACCATTTGAAATAAATCAGCAAGGTAAAGAAGCTGGGTAGATGGGTACCACATGAAGCATAGGAAGAGAAATCTTGAAGCTTGCCTTTCTTTGCTGTCACGACATAAAGGCGAACCATTTCCATACCGTATTGTTATGTGTGATGAAAAATGGATTCTTTTTGACAATTGCAAGCATTCATCATAATGGCTGGATAAAGATGAAGTGCCCAAACACCATCCAAAACCGAATATTCATCAAAAAAAGCTAATGATGGCTGTTTGGTGGTCTATCATTGGTATTATCCACTACAGCTTCATGAAGCCTGGTCAGCTGATCACAGCGGATGTCTACGGCAACCAATTGGACAAAATGATGAGGATGCTTGTGATTAAGCAGCCGAGATCAGTCAACAGAGACAGGCCAATCCTCTTGCAAGACAATGCTCAACCACATATCACACAAACAACCTTGCTCAAACTACAAAACCTGGACTTGGAAACTCCCTGTCATCCACCGTATTCACAAGACCTTCACCAACTGACTACCACTTCTTCCAGGCTTTGGACCACTTCTTGTAAGGAAAAATATTCCATTCTCAACAAGCTGTGGAAAATGCCTATCATGATTTCACTGCCACTCACTTTCTAGGCTTCTTTACTGCTGGCATAAACAAGCTGCTGTTAAGATGGCAAAACTGTGTTGATAATTTAGGCGCATACTTTGATTAATTGTACTGCTTCTTGTTTGAGATATAATAAACTAAATGTTTGATTTTAAATTGGACATTTAATATTTAATGACCTAATAGTTTCACTGCACTTAATCCACCATCAGTTCCCTGACCTAATTCCTTTACTGCTATTTTTTGGAAACTGAGTAAGTCTATATAGGAATTTGCTTGGCAAACATGAGAATTTGCTGAGAGAGCAAATGTGGGAAATTGGCAGGGTTAATTGGATCACCTGGTGCTTGAACAATTCATGTGAAACTATGTTGAAAAAGAAGCCAAGACAATCCCAGATTAGACCATCACAGAGAAGACTCATTACCAGGTGGCAGGGACCATTTCCTGTTGGTTAGAGGGACTTCTGGTCATGAAAACTCTGAACCACCTCTCTGACTCTGTACTAGAAGGACTAATAAGGGTAACTAGTTAATCTTACATCTGTTTTGTAATGTGGCAATTTGCATGCTTGTTGGAATCTTTTTGGTCTAAGGCAGTGGTTCTCAAGGAGGGCAATTTTTCCATTTGGGACATTTGGCAATATATAGAGACATTTTTTTTTGTCACAACTGGGTGGGGGGTTGCTACTTGCATCTAGAGGCCAGGTATGCTTCTAAACCTCCTACAATTCACCGGACAGCTCTTCCCTCCCCCACCACCACAGAGCAAAGAATTATCTGACCCAAGATGGCAGTAGTACTCAGATTGAGAAACCCTGGTCTTAGTGAATAAGCCTGGGTCCCAGAGAAGTTGTTTTGACTTGATCTCTGCTTTTTCCCCCGGTACTTGAGCTCTCTCTCTCTCTCTCTCTCTCTCTCTCTCTCTCTCTCTCTCTCTCTCTCTCTCTCTCTCTGAGTTTATCTATTTAAGTAAATGCAGGAAGGGTCCTCAGAGCACCTAAATAGTATCACTGTGCTATGAAGAAACAATTGAACTTCATGGTAAACTTGAGGAGAGATTCACTTGGGGTACCAGGCTTCTCTGGGGTTGTAGGTACACATATGCCTGAGGACACAGAATCATGTGCCAGCGCTCATCTGGGTGTGTCTCTTTGTTTCTCTGTGTCTTTCTTCTGACTCTCTAGCAATTCTCAGACGTCATAGGCATCAATTTCTACTTGTGGAGTGAGCAGCAGGGGTTGCTGTCATCTTTAGGGCATAAGTCTGGAAAGAAGTGCCTAGAAGCTGTCTGAAAAAGTACTTCAGGGTTTTGGGGATGGATTGGGTCCTTTCTCTTAGATAGGCTGAGCCAAGAGTGGGGTGGGGGGTGGCATTTGTGATGGTTGCCTAGGCTTTTCGCCAACCATTTATGTGTAAGAGGATATTGTTACAAACCCAGCCATTGCAGCTGTGAATGTGAGGGATCTAAGGAGAGAGCAGTGTACATGGGAAGAAGGAATACATCCATTTGGTGTGCAGAAGAGATGCCAGAGTATCTGGCTATGTGTTTGTAGTTTTGTATTTGAGATTCACTTCAAGGCTCTTTCATTTGTATGATAAATAATTTCCTTTCCACTCCTAATTTCCATTGACTAATGGTGATTAACCTTTTCAATTTTGGCAATATATATTATAAATTAAGTTCTTTCTTTTAGACTTTGCCACAGTGCTGGTGTTTGAGTAGAAACAAAGGCTGGGATATGAATTCCTTATGTTCATTGTGGCTCTAAAGTAATTGTAAACCCTTGCAAAACCTCTCCCTGTTGTGTACAGAATTTTAAGGTTTGTAAAGTAGGGGTAGGGCTCTGGGAGTTACCAAATGTTGTAACCAATGGCAAGTGTTGGTGAAGTCCTGGAAAACTGGCCTTAGTTTCCTCCATCCCTCTTCTCTTAGGCTGTCATCATTATGTCACATGAAATTCATGAATGGCACACTGCTGAGCTATGATTTTTATTGCTGGTGGAAGTTTGTGGCCTTCCTTGGGAAGTTATGTTTGATTTCCACTTCTTCTTTGCTGTCCTTTATGAGTTTGTATGGGGTTTCTGCATTGGGGACAGGGGGAAAGTGTTTACCTGCAATGAGTATAAGATAAGGTATATGTAAACGTGACAGTCCTCTAATTGTAGTCTGACTTCCATAAAAACACTGCCATTTGAAATAGATGCATTTAAGTTCCTAAAGGTTAGGAGTTATGCTTGAGAGTGGAAGTCATTAGCAAATGTGATACAGCTCAGTGGTGAGTACTTAGAATTTATGCATGCATGCATAATGTTGGGGATGTGTTGTTGGTATGTTAATTAAATAATGAGTCTGAATATCGATATATGATCATTTCTCCATTATCCATGACAATGGAGAAAAGTAGTGGTACAAATAATCCCAAGCATAGGGTGATTTAAGTCTTTTCTGTTGAGTTTCAAAGTATATTATGAATTTTTTAATGAGGTTCACCTATATATGTCAAGAGACTATGGGAAAATCAGAGTGGGGTTAAAAAGAAAATATCAAATCACCATATCAGAAAATGCATAAAGGGAATAATTATGAATAACAAATAGTATAATTACATAGTGTACAAATGTTATGACGAGTGTTCAGGAATGGCTCAATATGAGACCACCATTCTAAATGTCAGTACGTTCTTGAAATGAGAATGCTCTTCACTGTGTATGCTTTGTATAGCTTTCTTGAAATTTACTTCCAGGTGTTTTCCCATACTAAGTACCACAGCCCTGATCTTTAAGTGATAAATAATTGTCTAAATATCTTAACTTTTTCCTCGTTTATTTTTTTCTTCACTTTATTCTCACTAGCCTTTTCTCTCCAATTCTTTTTTTAATTTTTTTTTTAATTCAGCATATTATGGTTATGGTTTAGGTTACGCATATTGCCTTTGCCCCAGTTTCAAGTGTGCCCATCCCCCAGACAGTGCACACCACACCCATTATGTATGCAGATATACCCATCCCTTCCTCCCCCCCCCAACTACCCAACACCCAATGAATGTTATTACTATATGTACACTTAAGTGTTGATCAGCTAATAACAATTTGATGGTGAGTGCATGTGGTGCTTGTTTTCCATTCTTGGGATACTTCACTTGGTAGGATGGGCTCCAGCTCTATCTGGGATAATACAAGAGATGCTAGATCACTATTGTTTTTTTCTGACTGAGTAGAACACCATGCTATACATATACCACATTTTATTAATCCACTCATGTATTGATGGGCACTTGGGTTGTTTCCACATCTTTGCAATTGTGAATTGTGCTGCTATAAACATTCAAGTGCAGATGTCTTTTTTATAGAGTGTCTTTTGTTCCTTTGGGTAGATGCCCAGTAATGGGATTGCTGGATCA
>CAUYRT010086273.1:0-37391 GCA_963574885.1 Lepilemur ruficaudatus | reverse complement strand
CCACTATCTTGCTGCCCAGTTCATATATCCTTCCGTGTCTTATTTTTATTTATCTCTTCCTAATATATTACAGAATTTTCTTAACTTGTTTTATTTCTTGTTCTTGTCTTTCCACTAGAACTTAAGCTTTATGGCAGAAGGAATTTTCAAATGTTTTGTTCTTGGCTCTAACTCATTTCTACAGACTTGGTACCTAGAGCTGTATCTTCAACATTGTGTTGCTCAGCAAATAATTGTTAAATTTAAAAATTCAAAGGAATTGGCTGTTATGGCAAGGACATAACAGTAGCTGGAAGAGAATGTGAAGGAGAGCCTTTATTTTTAATGATAGCATAAACTTGAGCATATTTAAATGGGGCATGGGAAGGAAATCAGAATGGAAAGAGTTGCACATCTGTTCATTCATTCAAATAAATAGAATTTCTGAGCACTTTCTATGGGCCAGAAAAATCTTAGCAGTGAACAAGAACAAAATCACAGTTTATAATCTTATAATCCATAAGAATATGGAATTATTAATAATTTTAATTCTTTGATGAGATTGGAGAATAAAGGTGAAAGATTGGCCTTAAATATTAGTAAAGACAAGTCTTTCATTATGGAGAGCTGTGAAGGAAGTTTGGATGAATGTAGATGCAGATAATTTTTCCCTGATCCTTTTCATTCTTTCTTGCTTTGTCTTGCACAACTGCATAAACAGGAATAGAAATACATTGTGGGATAAAAAGGTTTTCTGGTATTTTGAAGTATAACTTAGATACTTTTATCTGACTTTGATGAAAAGCAGTGACCGCAGACAAGAACAGTGTCATGATCTGAAGCCCTGTATTATAATAGCTAGGAGAACCACTCCTAGTATTCATAGACTTCACATTGGCGGTATTGTCTCTCTTTTCCTAATGTACTAACTACTCTGCTCTTCTAAGACAACTATTTCACATCTTCTCTCTACTCAAATCTCTTTCTTTCCCTCCTTCTCATATCCATAACGGCCTCGTCTCCTAGAAGTCAGAAGAGAACATCTGTTCTCTCCCACCACCGTGGCTACTAGCCTATCTGCATCTGTCCCTATAAACCCTGCCTTACTTCTGATGATATGAATGAACAAAATGTGCTCTTATCTAATGCTAGCCCCTTGATCCCATCCCTTTTTGTCTACTTACGAATATGACTCCAGCAATTCTCTCATTTTTCTTAAATCATTTTTCCCTTTCTATAATCATTCTCATTGTTATGTTAAACATACAGTTAGATATCTCCTTAAAAAATAATCCTCTTTGAACTATATTATCCACTTCCAGCTACTATCCTGTTTTTCTGCTTTTTGTAGAAAACTTACTTGAAAACTGACATACCAGGTATCTTACATCCTCTTTTTCCGTTCTCTCTTGAGCTCACTCCAGTCGGACTTTTGCATTCATCACTCTAACAAAACAACTCTTCTCAAGGTCACTGTGGTCTTCCTAATAGTTAAAGACAATAGGAAGTTCTAAGTCCTCACCTTGTTTAACAGCAGCATTTAACATAGTTGATTGCAGTCTCTTGACAAAATTTCTTCACTTGGCTTCTGTGACACCGCACACTATTTTTCTTTTATTGAATTGGCTGCTCTCTCTCAAGCTCCTTTGCTCCTTTGTCCCTTCCCATTTCTGAGATCGTTAGAGTTTGGAGGGCCCAAGGGATTACTCCCTCCTTGTTCTCATCCAGTTTCATGGCTTTAAATAGCATCAGAGTACAAGTACATACTCCCTTGAATTCCAGGCTTGTGTATCCAGCTGTCTCCTTAACGTCTCTGCTTGAGTGTTTAATAAGCATCCCTTGCTTAACAAGTCTGGAAAAATGTCCCGATTCCCTCACTTTGCCAGCCTGCTCTTCCCTGTCTTCCTCATTTCAGTAACTAGAAATTCTATTATTCCCAGTTTTTTAACTAAAAAATTTAGAATCCTCTTAGACTCTTCTTTTTTTTTTTTTAACTTTACGTGTAATCTATCAACAAATTTTCCCAGCTCTAACTAAAAATTATGTGTAGAATCTGATGACTTCTCACCACTTGTACCATTTACTGACCTGGTCCAAACTGCTGTCCTCTCTTTATCCAGTCTTTATCATTTCAGTAGCTTCCTAAGGTGTCCCTGCTTCTGCCAGGGTCCTCCTATTGTCTGAACTTAGTACAGCAGCCAGAATGATCTTTTTAAAACATCAGAGTACCAGAATAAAAGCCAAAGTCCCTGTATTGTCTTGAAAAGCCTTACAATGTCTGTTGCTCTCTCTCCTCACTTTTCTTAAAACATCTCTCACAATTTCCCCCTGTCTCTCACTATACTCACATTAGCTTTATTCAGAATGTCCTTGGGGCATTTGTTATTTGATGTTCCCTCTGCCTGAAAGACTGTATTCCCAGATACCTGCGTGGTTCACCTTTCATATCTCTTCTCTAATGTCATCTTAGCAGAGAGGCCTCCTTGATCATCCTGTGACAAAATAGTGACCACATTTATGGCTTTTTCTACCTTTTATCTTTTATTCTCTATAGCATGCTCTATATTACTTGTTCACTTTTTAAATTGTCTGTATGGCCCATCTAATTGAGAGCAGGAACTTTGTTACTGTTTTACGAGGGCCACCTGGGAAGTATCCAGCCATTGTTAATGTAACAAGAATGGTTACAGAGCTGGATACTTTCTGGATAGCCCTCTTACTCCTTAATTCCTAGAACAGTGTTTGGCACATAGTAAAGATTCGAATAAATAGTCGTTGGGTAAATGAGCGAGTATTCTTTCTTGTGGTAACTATATGTCTCCCTCTTTAGGCTTGAGGAAGAAAATTTTATTTGTAATACTCCCTTACTAGAAAATAGAAGATGGAAGTTACTCGTAACATTTGTTGAGCACCTGCTGTATACAGGGGATACAGTGGTGACCACTGGATAAGATAGCTTATCCAAAAGAGGCTTTATGGGAAGAGCAGGCAGACTGGAATGATCTTGTTCTGGTCTGAATGTCAATGCTGAGAAGCTTTAAAGTGCAATTTCCAAGGAGCACTCCCAAAATAGTTTATAATGGTTTGCAAATGTCTTTGTAAGTTTTCATCATCTCATTGAATTTCATAGCTAGAAGGGACCTCACAGATAATTTAGTTTAACCCTCTCATTCTACAGATTGGATTAAATTGGGAACTTGCCCAGTGTCCCTGCCCAATTAGCTAATGATAGAACAGAGATAAAGGTTCAGCCTTGGCCTCCTGATTTATTAGCCAGTGACTTTTCCACTGTTCCATGCTGCCGTCCATTCCAAATCCACAACAAATTCATTTTAAAAATAGACTGTTTGCTATTACTTTATTACCTTTTCTTAGTTAAGCACAATAGTTCTTTACATTTGTATAATTTTTCAAAGTGTGAGAGGTTAAATTCATTGCCTTTATAGAAATGGCAATGGTAATGGATTTGGTAATGGATTCAAAGTTCATTTTAAGCAATAAAATACTTCATTCTTTTTATCGTATAAAGATAATTGTGTTTTTAAGTATATGATTAATTTGGAAGAATGAACTAAAATTGTTTATATCCATTTCTTTTAAAAATCTATTACAGAGAAACTCTTGCAACTCAGTTGGATCTCGCAGAAACAAAAGCTGAGTCTGAGCAGTTGGCTCGAGGGCTTCTGGAAGAACAGTATTTTGAATTGACCCAAGAAAGCAAGAAAGCTGCTTCAAGAAATAGACAAGAGATTACAGATAAAGATCACGCTGTTAGTCGGGTAAGTGTGATGGTCAGGTAAGTTTATATAACTAAAATTGATTTAAATCAAAATAAATCACATCTTAATGTATTAGGGTGTGTGTGTATGTGTATTTACTTCTGCTTTATACATAATGGTCATTCTGTATTCATGTATAAAATAGTTTATATAATCCAAAACAATTTTTAATGATTAAAATTCTTATTCAATACATTGAGCTTTTTTTCCTTTCTGACTATAAATCTTATTAGTTATATTAATATTTCATGTGAAGAAATGCTTACCTTAAATTCATTTATTCTCTTAATACATTGAAATGGATTTTATGGGCCAGAAATCTGTGAAATTCAGAGAAACTATTTTGGGATGAGAAATTCTTTGGATAATCTAATCTACAAATCCATTATAAGAACACCAATACTCCAAATGATTACCCATTCTGAGGTTTATACTAAAGTCTAGTATAGACTTTAGAATCATGGGAATAAAAAAGGGGGTTAGAGAGATGACGGTTTTTTTTCTTTTGAAGTCACCATCAAGTGCTCTCATACAGACAGGCTTGGGTTCAAATGCTAGTGTTGCCCCTAAGAAGTTATATAGTCTTGGCAAAGTTTCTTCAACATTTCTAAGCCTCAGATTTCTCATCTAATAGAAAGGCCAGGTGCAGTGGTTCAAGCCTGTAATCCTAGCACTCTGGGAGGCCGAGGTGGGAGGATCACTTGAGCTCAGGAGTTCAGGACTAGCCTTAGCAAGAGTGAGACTCCGTCTCTACTAAAAATAGAAATTAGCCGGGCAACTAAAAATTTAAAGTTTTTAAAAAAATTGCCCAGGCCTGGTGGCAAATGCCTGTAGTCCCAACTACTTCAGGAGGCTGAGGTGGGAGGATTGCTTGAGCCCAGGAGGTTAAGGTTGCTGTGAGCTAAGCTGATGCCACAGCACTCTAGGCCAGGCAACAGAGTGAGGCTCCGTTTCATAAAAAAAAAAAAAAAAGAAAAAAATATATATTTATAAAATTATCTATTCCATGTGATTGTTATGAGGATTAAATGAAATAATGTAGAATGATTAATAAATACATTGCTAAAAGTAATTGATCATTAAATATCTTACTGTCATTTGTATCATCATTGTTCAGATGAAGAAACTGAGGCCGGAAAGGTTATTACTTGCTCGAGTCATACAGTAGGTTAATTGCAGAGCTAGAACTAAATACAAATTTCCTAGTTTCCAATCTAGTCCTTTTTCCCCTTTCATTCATACATATCACATATATATATATATATATATGTATATACTGAAAAAGTTTTTGGAAGCTATTAATTATTAAATAATTATTAAATTTGGAGGCTATTAAAATATTTTGGACTTAATTATATCCACATACTGGGAACCAGACGTTTTCTATAGTTCAACAATGTCTTACTTGTCTTCATCTATGGAAAATGTGAAGTATTATTTTAAAGGTTATTGCTTTTAATATGAGGATAGCAAAAAGGCCGTAGCTTAAATCTTTGTGTGCTTTGTTTAGCTTGAAGAAACGAATAGCATGCTAAGCAAAGATAATGAATTACTAAGAAAAGAAAATGAAGAGCTAACTGAGAAAATGAGGACAGCAGAGGAAGGTATGTGGGTTTTTAGAAAAATCGTGTTAAAACAAATTCGGTGATTAATCTTTAGCTATTTATGTTGTATGTTAGGTTTTTGAAATATCTATTTTCATGTGTTAAATAACTTCTGTAGCTCTAAGAATTATCTTAATGAGGTTACTGAAAGTTACTATGTAGTATATACTAATTTGAATAATTAAGGACATTGTTATTTTGAAATGCAGAAATTGGAACTCGTGGCCTTAAGGCCACATGTGGCCCTCCAGATCCCCAGGTGTAGCCTCTTGACTGAATCCAAATTTCACACAACAAATCCCTTTATTAAGAGGATTTGTTGTGTAAAATTTGGATTCAGTCAAAAGGCTGCACTTAAGGATCCTGAAGGCCACATGTGGCCCCAACGCCACAGGTTCCCCACCCACCCCTGAGCCATAAAATAACATTTTAGGTAATTTGTTGACAGAATATAAATTGAAGAAGGAAGAGGAGATCAGTATTCTTAAGGCTGCCTTTGAAAAGAACATCAATACGGAACGAACCCTTAAAACACAGGTATACAGGTTTTCAGCCTTTTCCACGTTTTTGTACTTGAGTATCATATATTAAAAAAGTTAATTGCTCTTTGTGCACGTTTTCCTAAAACCAAGATTTATAGGTTCAAGCTTGTTATTAGAATAAATGTAAATTATTTCCCTATTGACTATAGAAAATGTTTTTGTGAAATAGAATTTAAATTAAGAACGCTAACTTGTCTGGTAATATTGTACAGTTGTGCAAGGTAAGGGCACGGGGTCAAGGCATAGAAACCTTATTTGCTGGTACTAGAACCTAACATCAGAGTGGGACTAGCATACTCCTGATTTGGTACAGGGTCGCAAAGTTAACCAAATAGAGGCTCCTAGGTCTTATAGTTGAATTGTAAGGTAAATCAGTGTTAGTTACTTGTGCTACCAGTTATTATATCCCAGCCTTCATTAGGTTGTCCTAATTTTCACATACACAAAAAGTCCTGCTTCCTGATTTTGAAGGAAAAAATATATTTTTAGTAGAGATTTAAATTGCATGACTACCATATAGATTCTTGTTAATAATATTTTAATATTTGAATAGGCTGTTAACAAGCTGGCAGAAATAATGAACCGAAAAGATTTTAAAATTGATAGAAAGAAAGCTAATACACAAGATTTGAGAAAGAAAGAAAAGGAGAATCGAAAGCTGCAACTGGAACTCAACCAAGAAAGAGAAAAATTCAACCAGATGGTAGTGAAACATCAGAAGGAACTGAATGACATGCAAGCGGTAAGATTTGTGTGTGCATGTAGGATTATTTTCTTATATTGTTACTACTATATATACTTATCTGTCTTCTTTAGATTGCCTTTTCTTGTATAAAAATGTATATTTTAGTTTATACTCTTCACAGCTTGATCATTATTACTCTAATATGAACCATGATCTTGTAAAACTAAAAAGATGTTCTATTACCTATTACATCTTGAGTAATTTTTACCCATTAGCAGCTGCTTGATTAGAGGCTGTGCTTTGACTGAGACAACCAAGGTTTTGCCTCTTTGGTTCCAGACTGAAATTGGGATATGGCTATTATAATATTGATTATAATTGGGGTAGAGGTTTTGAAGTATTCTAGATTATTTTTTCTAGTCAAGACTCACTTTTCTGAAATCAAAATATCAAGCCTAATTTTTTTTTGATATTTCGTGGCTTATTAATAGCACAAAATTGAGAGCCTGGTGTCTGGTATTAAACAGACTTAGATCCAAGCTTTGACTCCATCATTTATGGTTTTACCATCCTGAGAAGTTTTCTATACCTTTTAAACTATTTCATTTGAAGAAAGAAAAGCATTTTCTGTTGTTTTTACTGTTTTGGGTTTTTTTTGATGCCTTAAGTTTAAAAACAAAAACTCTTTTAAAGCAAGGAGAAAAGGGTCTTATCTAAGCAATGTATTACTGAGAGGGAACTTACATTTCTAGAGTGTATCAAAATATTAGCAATTTAGATTACTTATTTATATTTCAATTAATGCTTAATGTTGGAAAATATTTGAACTTGATTATTTATATTGATATTTTTCAAAAATAGCAATTGGTAGAAGAATGTACACATAGGAATGAGCTTCAGATGCAGTTGGCTAGCAAAGAGAGTGATATTGAGCAATTGCGTGCTAAACTTTTGGACCTTTCGGATTCTACAAGTGTTGCTAGTTTTCCTAGTGCTGATGAAGCTGATGGAAACCTTCCAGGTAGGAATAATTCTGTTATGTGTTTCAAATTTGTTTAAAATGTCATAAAAATTAGTGTATATTTCTTTCATTTGATTTTTTGTCATTTTGTCCATGGATTTTTAAGAAGTAATTCTTGTTTCTGATAGCCAAGGCCTGATGATGATTGTATATTTAGTGCATTTTATAGAATAAAAGCAGTATTATAAGCAATCTTAGGCTATTAAAATACACCTGAGAAACTCTACCTGAATAGGAACCTAAAGAGGTTTATTAATTTATTTTGAGCAACCTAACTCCGTGGTGAAAATTGAAGTTGCTGTTACACATCTCACTATTTAAAGAAAGTTGTGTTTTTGTGAGTAACAGCTGTTTAAAGTTTTATGTATTATTGCGCTAAAACTAAGAATTGTACTTCATAATCAGAACCACAGCAGCTATGTGCAGAAGCCTATCTAATGGAGTAGTGATAAGGTTTAATTGGACTTTATGTTAAGTGTTAAGTTTGGAGACATAGGTAAAAAGGGTTGGGCAGTACAGTGAGAGGACGAAGTCTCAAAGGCAGAAGTGAGTGGCTAAGGTTTCAGATATTTTAATATGTCGTCTTTTTCCCAGGAGAGAATCAATTAAAAAAATAAACAGCCTCATTCTTGCCTTAATCATAGTGTAATCTAGTACATTTGTGTTGTCTTAACAGAGATGAGAAATACATACATAAGTTCAATTCAGAAATGAAGTAAATAGGTTATAATTATTAAAACTTGCATTTATATATACTATATATTCTTAGTTCAGAGTTTTATAGATGTTACTTGTTTTTGAGAATTTTGATATAAGAAACTTGACAAAGCACTTACAAAATTTTATGCCATATTTCTTGGTCAACAAAGTGGTACTCTGCCATCACATAGAGGATGAGGGTAAAAAATAAATAGGACTCAAAGTGGGAAATAAATTCAACTCTTATTTGTATACCGTGTGATCCCTACCCTCATTCTTTTGTGGCTTTGCTAGCCCAAAATCAGGTATCTGGGAAGAGAAGGACAGGGAAGGAATATTTCCTAATCTAATGGCCATGGAATTCTTTCTGTTTTCCTATTTTTGGCTCTCTGAGACTGCCTACCTCTTGAGAAACTTGTAGGTACTCACATGATTCATTATTGGAGGATCACTTTGGATTTAACAATAACCTCTAGCTTCAGCTGTTGTTTAAACATCTTTCTAAAGTTAGACTTAATCATTAGTAAGAGTATGACTTTTAGAGGTGTTTGGCTACATTCTTTCAATTGTTGAAATGAAATTATAGTTTAGATTCCCACTTCTTTAGCCCCAAGATAATTCTGGAGTTAATTTAATAAAGGGATTTTTTTTTACTGTATTTAGTGTCGGTTAAAAATGTTGACCTGGCTTTTTTTTTTCTTTATTCCACTCTTTTCCCTTTAACTTTGTTTATAATGTTGCTTTTCTTTGCAGTGGGTTAAACATTTCAGAGACCGATACATTACTGTTGAATATTATTTAGAAGACTTGAATTGAAAAATGAGTTGGTAGGACCTCTAACAAAGAAGAAAGTGATGGTTTTATCCTCCATGCTGGCTTATTCAGGAAGGCTAAACTCATAGGATCATCAGATGGTTTGATTGGCAGACTTAGATTAGGAATCCATTTAGATTTCAGAATCTTGACCTAATAAATTGACTTAGGAGTCATTCAACAAAGAGATTTAAAAATATTTCTACTGGCTCCATTCTGAGTATATTACTTAGAGTGTTAGTGTACTTTCAGAGATTTTGTTTTTAAGGTTTTAAAGTCCAAACCAAATGAGAAAGAAGAAAAAAAGTACAGATGGCCATTCTCCACTGCTATACAATGAGGCCAATTAGGTATCTCTTTTCCTATTACTGTGTTCTCAATCTTAAAACTTTCCAAAATCTTGACAGTGCTGAACCTTGACTTTCATATTGAAAGTAAAAATTAATGTATAATCTTTATCAGTATTATTTACCTCTCTGTCAGATATTTTGCTAGTAAATTGAAAATCTGTACTATAGCCACCCTTTAATAAGTGCTCAAAAATGGTCCCTGGCAAATAAAGTTAAGGTTTTGTAGCCATATCTAGGAGGAATTGTTGAAGAATTTTGGTACTCAGTAGTAGAGAGTTATGTATCTGTCATTCAAGTGTCTGAAAGATTTCTTGAAGGTAATGATTAGTTTTTACTTGAGTTTAGAAAAATAGTACATGAATTTACAGACTAAAAAAGGGGGAAGACTTTGAATAGATTAAATTTACTCAACAGTTAAAAAAATGGATTTTGAAATACGATCATTTTTAGTTTAATGAAATGTTGTTTTTAAGTAGTTGGATGAATGGATACTGTGACTTATAATATTTCTGTTAGACTTCATCAGTTAGCATAAAGATTCTAAATTATCTCACACATCTAGAGTTCTGCCTCTATTATAAATGTCAGCAGGTATCTTGACATTAACTAGATTAAGTCTCTCCTTTAAATTTCCCAATTCTAAAAATCTTATTTAAAAAAGTTACTCCTTCTCTGACTTATCATTCTTTTTTTTTTTCTTTCTTTCTTTTTTTTTTTTTTAACCTGTTAAGCATTTGGTATGACTTATCATTCTTAAAGTCACTTTCTTTCTCTTAATTCTTTTATGTTTTTATCTTCCCTTTGGTTCTGTGGTAGGTAATGGCCTAGCACACTGTATAAATTTAACGATTACTCTTAGGATTTTGCATTGCCTGTTGCCTAGATGACAAAAAACTTTAATGTGATAACCGTAGCTTTTCCTCATTCTTTCTCTTTCTTTCTTTTGAAACTGTTGACCCTAGATATCTGGGAGAATGTGGAAGTAGGTGAAGCATTAGGGAGAACACTTGGTTTTACCACTTCATTAGTATTCATTATTTCTCATGAATTATCTACATCATTCTCTTTTCCATCCAGCTTGATCTCAGGCTATGTAAATTAAACCTGAAAATGGTAGATTTCTTGGTGTGTTTCCAAATATTTGAGTATAGGAGAGTTTCTGACGTTGCCCAAATCTAACCAGTGATTTGAAGATAACACATCTGAATTCTTGAGTATTGATTGGTTTCATTTTCTTTTTTATATCACTTTTGAAGTTAATTAAAATATTTCGAAATGGTTCTCTACCTCTTTCTTAAGCAGTATGTGGTTTATGCAGGTAAACTTCAGTGGTCTTCAGAGGGTTAGCTTTGATGTTTAAACCGGTTATATTGAATATTGATTTACTATTATTAGACTGACTCTTATTTGAATAAAAGAATCAATTGCTAATATTGCAATAATATACATCTAATTTTTTGTAAGTTCAAACTGCTTTACAAATATATTGTATAAAATTTGGAGCCAAGTTTTTGTACTTCTTTAGTATATCAGTGATAATCTAGACTTAGAAGTTCTCAGCATGAGTTTCATTTCCTTATCTGGAGAAGCTGATTTCTCTGTTTGCAATGTGAAAGATGGAATTTACAGTGTTACACTTTCAGATTGCCACTTAAGTCTCAAGTAGTCCTGGTTTTAGAGGAGGTCTTTATGTTTAAAAAACTGATAAGTATATTAACTTGTATCTAAGGTAGGAGTAAGGAAACAGAGGAGAAGCTGGTATGTATTTTTTTAATTTAATACTGAGCTTAGTTCATTTGCTTTTCTGAGGGAATTCAACAGAAGGAAAAACTAAGATTCTTTCCCTTAACGTTATAGTTTTAAATTGGCAAAAACAGTCACATCTCCTCAACACCTTTATTTGAGTTCCGTATTTCTTCATTTAATTTAAATATGAGCAAATATAAAAGTTGGGCTTATTTGATTCATAAAATGCCCTTGATATAAAAAAATTCTAAAGGAACATTGAAATGACAGATAAAGTCATAACATGTAACAACTTACTGAAAATAAGAAAACACTGGCAGGTTAACCCAAAACTAAAGCCAGAAAACATGAATGTTTTCATCATTCTGACAAAAAAATAACTATGGGAGTGGGGTATTTTGACATATACAATTTTGTATAAATGTCAAGATTTCAGAGGCTTTCATATTTTTTGTTTTCAATGAGGAATTACTGATATTAAACAGCTTTGTATCATCAGATATTGAATAATTTTTATTGTAAATATTGTTCATCTTTATGTTTTCCAATCCACACTTTAAAACAAGAGCTGCAGTTTCTGCCACAGTAATGGGGAAATTTCCTAGCAATAACTTTTTTGCTTTTGTAAGATAAAATATTTGAATGATCACTTACTGATCAGCAGCCTTCTGCATGTTATTTAATATAAATCTGCCTGAATTGCAAAATAATCCACATATATATCGAGTAACTTATCTGTGTGTCAGTTGCCATCAGATATATAAAACAAGTGTTAGAATATGGTCCCTGCTTTAACAAAACTTACCAAAGAACTACCTAAGGAACCTAAATAATTATTTCATGAACTAAATAGCAGCAATTACGAAAAAAATTGAGAGAAGAAAAGGGTTATTTTGGATTGAAGTTACCTCATTATTTCTTCTCTTTTAACAGCTACAATTTATATGATGGGGAATAGCATAAGCAAAGGTGTGGAGACTTTAAGTACATGGTAGAAATAGGGAAAAAAAGGGAATATTACCCCAATTCAATTAACTGCAAAGCTTGTTTGGGGACAGAACAGTATTTATCTATAGAAACATAAGCTTAGAAATTAGAATACCTGACTTTGAACCCTGGAGCTTTCACAGATACTGATACAGTAGCATTTGCACAAGTTAGTTCACTTTGCTAAGTAAGCCTCAGTCCCTTCATAATAGAACCTATCCTATATTCCTAGGGATATAATATCCTATATTGGTGGGATTATACAGAGGTTAAATATGAGATATGACATGTAAAACAGTTGGCAAATAATAAATGTTCACTAAATGTTACCAGTTGTTACTATTACTGTGAGCTTTATAGCTTTTAAATTATGTGAAGAGGAACAATACATATTCCCATTAAATCATGATTTGAACCGTAGTATAATCTGTCACATTATAGCATTCCCCTTTAAAATTCAGTTACTCTTCTATTCTTTTGTTTCAAATATAAGATACAGAAAACACTTAAATTGAATTTTCTTATCTCCAACCTAATATATAATAACCATTTCTAGTACAGTCATCTTTATCCCCTAAAGATAAAGTTTCTAATAAACATTAGTTATATTTAAATAAGAATGATAATTATTATAAAATGCCTTGATCAAAATAGTCAAGGAATTTCTGGTATGCACGGACTAGTTGAGATATTACCAGTTGACCAGCTGAATTCTGTGTTCTTTTACTATTTATTAAATTAAGGTATCATAAACTTAAAAGGCTTTATTCCCCTTCAGTTTGAGAAGAATTGTAAGTGGACTTACCACTAGAATTAAGTGCCCCTCTAACTAAATTTGGAGAAATTTATTAAAATTGTTACAGATATTTTACCAAAAAGTTTATCAGAATGTTGTACTGAGAAAACAAATAAAATGCTTGTCTCTTATTCTTTATATCTAGTTGGTTCTGCCTGCATTCCTTATTTATTTATCTTCTATTCTTGTCTTCTGTGAGTAATAGGACACTTCTGTACTTTTGCTTGCTCTTTCTTGTGTAAATCATGGCTCTGATTTGTTCCACTTGCTGCATAATTTTTTCTTTTCTTTTTGCTGAGTATTTTTATATGAATGTTAAATGGTAAAGTCCTCTGTGTCATACGTATCCCATTTAAGCTGCAGTCCATTCCAGTCTTGCCTGGCTCTTAAGAGTATTGTTACTTCATACTTTCATAATTGAGTACTAAATGTTAATTTTATGGGTAAAGTGGCTTGGAGTTTTTTTTCTGCAATATTTGTATGGCCATAAAGTTTATTTGTGTGGTTGAAGCATGGAAGAGCAAATTATAGCACTTTTTCATTTGTGTTCAATTGCCTGTTGCTGCATGCTGTCAGACAACTTGTAACTGTTTTTCCTGTTGTTACAATTTAAGACTGACTATGATATATTCTTTTTCTCCTAGAGTCAAGAATTGAAGGTTGGCTTTCTGTACCAAACAGAGGAAATATCAAACGATATGGCTGGAAAAAGCAGGTACCATATGCCTAATTTTTTTGTAACTGATATTTTGTTATATATTTTACTTCAAAACATACAGATTATATTATTAACTGCTTTTTTATGAGCATTGATTTTAGGTTAATACAGTATATTTAAACATAAATGGCAAATATTACACTTATCACTTCAAACCAAGTTAATGTTGCTTTTGTATCTCTTCCCCTTTTTTCTCATTTCAGTATGTTGTGGTAAGCAGCAAAAAAATTTTGTTCTATAATGATGAACAAGATAAGGAGCAATCTAATCCATCTATGGTGTTGGACATAGAGTAAGTTGCCTTTGATTGAATTTTAAGGTAGTTGAGTGTTAAACTTGATAATTATTTTTAGACTTACAATTTAGTTTATATTTTGTGTTATTTAAACAATGTTATATACTTTTCTGTTTTTTTTTTTTTTTTTGAAACAGAGTCTCACTCTGTCACCCTGGTTAGGGTACAGTGGCGGCATCATAGCTCACTGCATCCTCAGACTCCTGGGCTCAAGCAATCTCCTGCCTAAGCCACCTGTACTTTTCTGTTTTTCTTAAACTTAAATATTAACTTAAGGCCAAGGCTGGAGGATGGCTTGGAACTAAGAGTTCAAGACCATCCTGGACAACATAGTGAGATCACTGTCTCTACCAAAATAAAAAAATTAGCTGAGAGTGGTGGCATGTACCTGTAGTCCTAGCACTCGGGAGGCTGCTGAGGGAGGATCACTTGAGCCCCCAAAGTCAAGGTTACAATGAGCTGTGGTTGCGCCACTGTACTCCTGCCTGGGCAACACAGAGAGACCCTGTCTCCATTAAGAAAAAAATATAGTTAGGCCTATGATGATGATTGCCTCTGTACTGAACGTGTAGAAACTTTTTTTCATGTCATTATTCCCTGAACAATATAGTATAACAATTATTTACATAACATTTGCATTTTATTAAATATTATAAGTAATCTAGAGATGATTTAAATTATATGGGAGGATGTGTGTAGGTTATATGCAAATACTGTGCCATTTTATATCAGGGACTTGAGCATTTTGGTATCCTTGGGCATCCTGGAATCAATCCCCGCAGATACGGAGGCATAACTGTATATAATGTCATCACCAAATGATGATAATTTTAATTCTTTCTTTCCAATATGTGTGCCTTTTTCCACATATATAAATTTATATGACCACCACCACAGTCAGAATATGGAACAATTTTGTCACACGGGTCCCTATGCTACCCTTTTGTAGCCACAGGCTTCTTCCTTCCCTCCACTCCTTCCTAATCCTTGGCAATATTAATCTGCTCTCTGTTTTTATAATTTTGTCATTTGAAGGATATGATATAAATGGACTTGATGTGTAATCTTTCGCAATCAGCCTTTTTTTTTTTTTTTTTTTTTTTGAGACAGAATCTCACTCTGTCGCCCAGGCTAGGGTGTGGTGGTGGCATCGTAGCTCACAGTAACCACCAGCTCCTGGGCTCAAACAGTCCTCCTGTCTCAGCCTCCCCAGTAGCTGGGACTACAGGCACACACCATGATGGCTGACTAATTTTTCTATTTTTTGTAGAGATGGGGTTTCGCTATGTTGCCCTGGCTGGTCTTGAACTCATGAGTTCAAGCTAGCCTCCTGTCTTGGCTAGGATTACAGGTGTGAGCCACCATGCCCTGCTAATCATCATTTTTTTTTTTTACTCACCATAAATTCCCTTGAGATTGATTCAAATTATGATTTATTTATTTTTATTTGGGGTAATATTCCATGTTACGGATGAATCACACTTTGTTTAACCATTCATTTGGGTGGGTTCCGGTTTTGGGCTATTATGAATAAAGCTGCTATGAACATTTATGTATAGGTCTTTATATAAGTATAAAGTTCTATGTAAATTTTTGTTTTTTGGAATAAAGGTCCACGAATGCAATTGCTCAATCATGTGGTAAGCGTACGTTTGGTTTTGTAAGAAATTACCATACTTTTTTCTAGAGTGGCTCTGCAATTTTATATTTCCATCAGCAGTATACATGTGGATTAGTTTCTCTGCATCCTCACCAGCATTTGATGTTATTATTACTTTTACTTTTTAAACCTGATAGATGTATGGTGGTACTTCTCGTGGTTTTAATTTGTATTTCCCTAATGGTCAATGTTGTTAAACATCTTTTTGTGTTTATTTGCAATCTGTATATCCTCTTCAGTAAAATGTCTGCCTTTTGGTATAAGTGAGTTTTCTCAATGGCGTGTACTTATTTTCATTTTAGTAAACTGTTTCATGTTCGACCTGTAACCCAAGGAGATGTGTATAGAGCTGAAACTGAAGAAATTCCTAAGATATTCCAGGTAAAAATCATAATTGCAAACGATCTTTTTCCTGAGCACTAAGTGCTTTTGTGAAGTAAATGTGAACTATAGCAGTGCTTTTATATATTTGAAATTTCTTTATATTTGAAAATTTTATATACAGATTTAAGAGCTTTTTTATCTTCTTCCTTTCACCATTCCTGAATGTAGATACTATATGCAAATGAAGGTGAATGTAGAAAAGATGTAGAGATGGAACCAGTACAACAAGCTGAGAAAACTAATTTCCAAAATCACAAAGGCCATGAGTTCATTCCTACCCTTTACCACTTTCCTGCCAATTGTGAGGCCTGTGCCAAACCTCTCTGGCATGTTTTTAAGCCACCGCCAGCCCTAGAGTGTCGAAGATGCCATGTTAAGTGCCACAGAGATCACTTAGATAAAAAAGAAGACTTGATTTCTCCATGTAAAGGTAAGGAATGATGATGATTTTTACAACTTAGTTTTAAGTCCCACTGAAGCAATTTCAAGTGTAATCATCTATACCAAGTTGAAAATAGGTTATAAGGAATAATATTTTGGGGCTGGGTGCGGTGGCTCATGCTGTAATCCTAGCACTCTGGGAGGCCAAGGCAGGAGGATTGCTAGAGGTCAGGAGTTTGAGACCAGCCTGAGCAAGAATGAGACCCCGTCTCTACTAAAAACAGAAAAAATTAACCAGGCATGCTGATGTGTGCCTATAGTCGTTTACTTGGGAGGCTGAGGCAGGTGGATCCTTGAGCCCAGGAGTTTGAGGTTACTGTGAGCTAGTTTAATGCCATGGCACTCTAGCCTGGGCGACAGAGTGAGACTCTGTCTCAAAAAAAAAAAAAAATATTTTGGGCCATCACAGTGACTTTTGCCTATAATCCCAGTGATTTGGGAGGCTGAGGTGGGAGAAACACTTGAAGTCAAGAGTTCAAGGTTACAGTGATCTGTGATCACGCCACTGTGCTCCAGCATGGGCAACAAAGCGAGACCCTTACTCGTTAAAAAAAATAAAAAGAAAAGTAATATTTTGACACTGGTGGAGCAATATGCATCTGTTTCACAACTGCAGATTTAGTTTTGAACATAATATTTTTAAAGAGAATCATACCCTTGTAAAAAAAAAAATGCCACTAAGAAATTATTCTAAGTTGGTGAGAAGAGCTATAGGTGAGCTCCAGTATATTTCCCCCTTGAGCTTTTACCTCCTGCGTGTTTTTGTTTTGTTTGGCTTTCACTGCTTGGACTAGCATGCTGCGTCATAGACAAAATGTCTTCCAGTTTATAGAGGTAACTTGAAGGGAAGAATACACTGTAGCTATTTTAGGATAAGAAATTTATGTTCTTTAAATACATTTATCTGTCTCATGCATATGTTTTTGTTTTTCTGATTTTTCTTTATTTCTCCTTTTAGTTTATGACTAATGTTTTCTTTTTAAATTTCAGCCTTAATTAAGGAGAAAGAGATACTGTCCAAGTTTAATTAAGCATAATAAAACTTTTATAACTTTAAGAACTTGAAAAATTGTACATTTGATGGAGTTTTTAAAAATATTATATGACTTTAATTGTGCTTTTTTCCCCTTAACATAGTAAGTTATGATGTAACATCGGCAAGAGATATGCTGCTATTAGCATGTTCTCAGGATGAACAAAAAAAATGGGTAACTCATTTAATAAAGAAAATCCCTAAGAATCCACCATCTGGTTTTGTTCGTGCCTCCCCTCGAACTCTTTCTACAAGATCCACTGCAAATCAGTCTTTCCGGAAAGTGGTCAAAAATACATCTGGAAAAACTAGGTAAGGATTGAGTTGTTAACCCTGTTAACAATGTGAAAATGATTGGCTAACATCTAGTAAAATCAGAAATTCTAATTGTTCTTTTCACCAAAGAGGGCATCATTTGTAGCTAGGTTTTTATATGTGACTTCATAAATTAGTTTAACTGATTCCCATTAGAAATTAATGATACTAATAAATATGTGATATTGATTTAGTTCAGTGTTGGATTTTAGTGTCATAAGTTGGTATAAATGCCATATATTTAGCTGTTAATGTTTTAACCAACTTTTATTTAATCCTTTTTCATGCAAATAGATTCATAAAACTTTGATTATCTTTATTTTTAACTTCGATCTTTATTTTTAACTATGTTGGCGTAGTTTTTCTAGAAAAATCAAAATTATCAGTGACTATATTATTGCAAATAAACTTCCTAGTTAAGTCCTACTTTTAGGGGAAAGGGTTAACTTTTTGATGGAATTTTTTCCAAAAATATATGCTATGATACATAATTACAATTAAACCCTTTCTTGGAGAGAATTTATAAAATCTTATTAAGTTCTCATTTTACATATGACTGAATGAGGCTCAGAGAAATGAAGCAAGATCACACAGATTAAGGGGGCTATTTGAATGTAGACTCTGAGCCCTAACACTGATTTGCCTCTTTGCTGATGTCGCCCACATCTTCAGGCACCTTAAAACCATCTTAAACTCATCCCTGTTTTTCATTCCCTATTGTCACTAACCAAGTCTAATTCTTGGAAATGACTCCTATCCTTTCCTTCTTCTATATTCCTTAGCCACCATGCTACTCCAGTGTATTATCATCTCACTCCTGATTTAATTGTATAGAATGCTGTGTCACCTTTCCCCTGGGCATAGGATACGGATGGATCTAAAATTATTTAAAATGCGATAATAGTTGAGTAAGAAAATGTGTTTGAAAAAGAGTAGAAACAAAGAAGAGATAATACTAAGTATATTTTCCTTTTCCCTGTTTTCCAAATTTTGTGTAATTTTTAATTATTGTATATAAAGGTAATAATATGTATTTACCTTTCCTTTCCATTTTTGTTTCTTATATTTTTAAACTGGGTGCATTTCTTGAATTAACAGTTTTTTCGTCTTTTTCTTCTCCCAACAGTTAACCATGTGACCTAGTGCCTTGTGGAATCGTGTGGGACGCTACCTGAAAAACCAGGCTTCTTTAACCATGCAGAGCAGACAGGCTGTTTCTTTGACACAAATATCACAGGCTTCAGGGTTAAGATTGCTGTTATTCTGTCCTTGCTTTGGCACAACACACTGAGGGGTTTTTTTTAATTGCGGGTTTGCCTACAGGTAGATTAGATTAATTATTACTATGTAATGCGAGTACAATTGGGGGGAAGCTTAGGTAGATATATTTTTTTAAAAAGGTGTTGCCTTTTTGAATTTCTAAGAAAATGCCTGTCAATCGTGATAGAACAGAGTTTTCCTCATATGAGTGAGAGGAAGGGACTTTCACTTTCAAGTGGAATGGCCATCACTATCAAGATCAGCTCATGGAAGGAGTAATGAAAATATCTCAAAATGAGACAAATTGAAGTTTTTTTTTTTTAATGACTTAAGTTTTTGTGCTCTTGCAAGACTATACAAAATTATTTTAGGAAAGCAGTGACATCACTTGAACTTCAGTGCCCTCACTGTAGAATTTAAAAGCCTTACTGTTGATTGCTTGTGGTGGACTTGATGGAGAAATTAAATATCTTACATTATGCTTTACAAAATACTGTATATGTTTCAGCAAGTTGGGGGAGTGGGAGAAGACAGAAAAAATTACATTTAATCTATGCATTTTTGCCAAGCCATATTGAGTTATTTTACTACTAGAGACATTAGGAACTAACTGTACAAAAGAACCAAGTTTAAAAGCATTTTGTGGGGTACATCATTTCTGTAATTGTATAATGTATTTCTTTGTGGTTTTAAGTGATAAAGACATTAAGTTAACAAACATATAAGAAATGTGTGCACTGTTTGAAATGTAAATTATTCTTAGAACACTTTCGATGGGAGTTGCATTGCCCTTTTAGTGCCTTAATTTGAGAGAATTATTTTACTGCCATGAGTAAGTATAGAAATTTCTAAAAACATATTTTCAAAAAATTATGTGTGTCAGTGGGTTTTCATTGATAATTGGTTTAATTTAAAATATTTAGAAGTTTGTTGGACTTTCATAAATTGAGTACAATCTTTGCATCAAACTACCTGCTATAATGACTTTATAAAACTATCAGAAAAAAATGTAGAAGGTTGCACCAATATAAAAATAAAATTATGGCAAATACATTCGTGATGTTTTCCAGTTAACATAGGAATTATCAGATAAATACTGTTAAACTCTTGTCCAAATAACAAGAGTTGATTCATATGGCGGTATGATTTATTGTTTTTTTTTTAACCAAATACCTCCTCAGTAATTTATAATGGCTTTGCAGTAATGTGTATCAAATAAGAAGCACTGGAAAACTGATCGTCTCTAGGATGATATGCATGTTTCAAGTGGTATTGAAAGCCGCACTGATGGATATGTAATAATAAACATATCTATTATTAATATGCTAATGACTCTGTGCTCATTTAATGAGAAATAAAAGTAATTTATGGATGATATCTTTAATGATGATTGCTATGGTGTTTTCTCATGGCTGAAATGAATAGAAGGCATACTAAAAATTAGTCTCTAATTGTATACAAATATTTGTTAAATTCCAAGACTAGATTAAAGTATATTTTTAAAAGATAAAACCTGGTCGTGGGCTCTAAAACAAGAGTGACTGTAGTTTAAATGAAAAGTTGGCTAATGTCTATTAGGAAACGATTCTCTATGGGTCTCTTGCATTTCTACACATCCTGTGAGAAGAGGCTCTGTCAGCTCTTATTCTGGACTATCTTTTCCAAGTATATTTATTTGTATACTGAACAGCCTTGGAAAATAGTGTCTCCCTTGAGCAGAAGGCAGGTTTACTATCTAGTATAATAAAGACAATGTCTCCCTCCAGGTAAAAAGATTACAAAAGATTCGGGTTCCTTGAACTTGAGGTTCCTCACCTGAGATACGAACCCACTGTGTGTTCAGCACTCACTTGGGCCACTCTCCACTGCCCACACGGGATTTAGGGGGAAGAGGAACTGACAGGAACATGAAGCTCATGCTACTTGCTGTGCTGTGAGTAACAAAGTCATTTGACTGTGACCCCAGAGTCTCGTGTCTTCTATTAGGATCCATGAAACTGACAGGCTACCTTGCAGCTTGCAAATAGGGTAAAATCTCAGACCCATCACAGTTCCTGACAGTGTACTTACAACCTTCTCAGAACCATCACCACTACCTAATGTATTAAGATCCAGTAGCAAAGAACAGAGTTAATCCTAGTTTAAACAAGAGAGGACTCTTTCTTTTTTTAATGAAATATTAATCTGAGTTTAGAATTTTTTGAGAACTGAGTGAACTTTGAAGAATGACTCCCAATGCTACATTGCTCAACCAGGCCAACCAGGACAGCTGCTGCTGTTTCTAAGTTCAGGAAACCGCCCACTCCCAAAGTACACCAACATTGTGAGGATCTGGAGAGTGCCATCATCAGGAAGCCACACGATCACTGCTAGCTCTCTACAACACTTGGCACACCAGCTAGATCCACACCCAGCTAGATGCTTTGTACCATTCCTCTTTCCACTTAAGAACCCCATGTGTGCATACTGCCTCAGAAAAATCACATTCATGACCCTACTTGCTGGCATTAGCACAGTCCGCATCTCACAGGCTTGTTTACTGACAATAGGGAATGAAAATGGATGAGTTTAAGATGGTTTTAAGGCAGTTGGACATTAGCAAAGAGGCCAATCAATGTTAGATCTCAGCTTCTACATTCCAATATCCCTCTTAATCTATGTGATCTTGTGCAAACTGCTTCATTTCTTGTGAGTCTTCTATAGGTGCATCTGCGTGGCCAAAACTAAATGACATCCAAAACCCTAGCTGCAAGAAAGTCTGGGAAACGTAGCTTCTAGCTTTCTCTCCATTTTATTACAGGAGGACATGCTAGGAGTGTAGAATAGAGGTTCAACATTAAGCCAGCCCACCCACCCTCACCTGCAAGCTTCCCTGAAACCAGGGACTCAGACTGTAGGCTAGAAAAAAAGAGCAGCCACTGTCATTATTCATTGACAGTCTCAATCCAACTGTGATCACTCGTCACCATTTGAGGTTTCAGTTTAAAATAACCTGTCTGGCTGAGCACAGTGACTCACACCTATAATCCTAGAACTCTGTGAGGCCAAGGCAGGAGGATGGCTTGATATCAGGAGTTCGAGACCAGCCTGAGCAAGAGCAAGGCCCCATCTCTACTAAAAGTAGAAAAATTAGCCAGGTGTGGTGGTGCACACCTGTAATCCCAGCTACTCTGGAGGCTGAGACAGGAGAATCGCTTGAGCCCAGGAGTTTGAGGTTACTGTGAGCTAGGCTGACGCCACTGCACTCCAGCCGGGCGACAGAGTAAGACCCGTCTCAAAAATAAATAAAAATAAGTTCTCATTTTTTAATCACTAGAAATTATGTAATAACCAAATTTACCAATCACATAAGTTTGTTGCTTCTTACTGGGGTGCTGGTTTGACTTTCCAGCTTTTTTTCATTTTCTAAAACTTGGAATTCTTACTGCTTAGAAAGAAAGCAAAATTAACTATTAGCAGCTATTAGGATCAATAATTAAAGACAGTGTCTTTTAAAAAATTAGTTGATTGTGAATGACATACTATATCTACTATTCTTGCTTTTTTACTCTTAAAGTATCATTTGATGACCAAAATTTAATTTTTTGACCATTAAATATATAGGTTTTTTTCTTTTTTTATACTATATCCAGTACTTTCAAGAAATGGATAAATATTTATTATTTGGGAGAATTTATTTGGGCAATATTTATCAATATTTTAAATATATATGCCTTTGAAAAGGAATTTCACTTCTGTGATTGATCCCATGGAGATATATACACCTGTGCACCAAAATATATATGCATAAGGAAGTTTAGTACAATGTAAGATTATTATTGAGCCATTAGTGTCCCCACAGCATGGTTTTTATGTCTTAGGGCCCCCTTGAACACTACTTCCAAACTAGGCGTTTTTGTTTTTTTGAGTGATCTGTGTCCCTAAGGGAGAATGCAGTTGGATGGTACTAAGCAAAGCAAAGAAATTGGTGCTCTAAATTAAGGGAGGTCAGAGGTGATCTACACTAACCCAAGACTGGGCAGGAAGAGGAGGAAATGAAAGGAGCCTATGTGGGGAGAGCCCAAGACCCAGTGTGGATCTTGGATGGGGATGTGTGAGTGCGTAGGAGAACTGGCCATTGAGAACCCAGTCTCTAGGGGAGTTCTCAATCCAAGCTGTGTAACAGAAGGATTAACAGTATTAGTAGCAACCAGTGAGGGTTAAATTCCAGTTCTCTCTAGTTTTCCTGCATGGAGATGAGCCCCTGGCTTTCAGTACTATTCAGTGGAGATAGGGAGGGGCCCCGAATAATGACCTATTAGAGTGGGACCACATATATCATCCAAACTGGGATACTTTTGAAACAGAAATCAGGTTAATTATACCAAGAAAACCAGCATACACTGGGACCCATGGTCACCTCATTGGTAATATTATATTAAATGTTATAAATGTTATATTTCTTGTATTTTGAGTATCATGAAACAATTTATATTATGACCTTTGTAACAAATGAATTACAAAATTCTCTGTATCTGCTTGGCATGGTGGCTCATGCCTGTAATCCCAGGTAATTGGGAGGCTAAAATGGGAGAACCACTTGAGCCCAGGAGTTCGAGGCTGATGTGAGCTGTGATCACGCAACTGTATTCCAGCCTGGGTGACAGAACAAGATCTCCTCTCTAAAAAAATAAAAAGTAAAAATTCTCTATACTTATGATAAAAACTGTAGATTTATATGCATAGACATGGAAAGATAACTACAATAAAATAAAATTATAAAAGGTTGCCTGTGGTGTTTTTCGTACTATGTCAACTTGACTATATTGGAACTATGTTTTGCAGAATTCCATGCCCTGTATGATAGTGGGATAGAGTTATCCAAAGGAGAAGTTTAGTTGAGATTTGGGGTGTGAAAGTAAGACATCAGACATTACTCTCTGCCGGTCCTCATGGTTAGATAGGGTATCTTATCTGTAGTATTCCTACTTTTGGATTCCAATTTAGAAATCCTAGCCAACTGTTAACTGTATTTTTTCAAGAAGAATATTTACAAGATTACCAGACATTAGTGCAAAAGAGCTCCCTCTTATGGAATGGTCTGCATTATTGTCTTCAAAGCATTTTTCTTTGCAAGTCTTTTTTTTCCAGGGTAGTGTAGCACCTACTTCAGAACGTGGCATATAAAATTCTCCATAATCAGTAATTCATCCTTCATAAAGATCCTCGAGTAGTAATTTCTATTTTTATTGGCTGCAGGTGTATTTAACCACTTTTTTTAGATCCAGGGATTTCACAGCTTTCAGCTAATTATCAGCCTCACTTTTAAAAATCATCGTTTCTGGCTGGGCACAGTGGCTCACACCTGTAATCCCAGCATTTTGGGAGGCTGAGGTGGGAGGATCACTTGAAGCCAGGAGTTCAAGGCCAGCCTGGACAACATGGCAAGACCCCATCTCTACAAAAAATTTAAAAATTAGCCAGACACAGTGGTGTGTGCCTGTATTCTCAGCTACTTGGGAGGCTTAGGTGGCAGGATTGCTTGAGCCCAGGAGTTTGAGGTTGCAGTGAGCTATGATGATGCCATTGCACTCCAGCCTGGGCAATAGAGTGAGACCCCATCTATAAAAATAAAATAAAAATCATCATTTCTTATTTCAACTACAACTCATTGCACATAAAATCTTCAAGTTTGAAGTAGCTTCCTGTTACTGAACTTTTGTAGCTGTGACTCCCTTAGGATGGTGGCATGATGGCAGGCCATATTTTTCTACTATTAAGTAATACTGTTGACATCTAATCAATTAGTTCTAGTAGTTTTAGGAAAATCTGGAGAAAAATAATCCTTTTATTAATTTTCTGTATTAATACTATGCTAGCCTCAACCTTAGTAGTTATCACATTATGATTACCTCCAGTTTACATTTATATACAAAGAACAGATCAAGCTTTTATGAATGTAGTTTAGAATCTTTAGGGTTTGCATAACCACCTTAATACTTACAGTTTTGGTTAGTCACCATTACAGCATTAGTCCCAAGATACTAGATAATGCTCTGATATCAATCCCCCTCATCTCGGTGGCTGACAAAAACAAAGGTTTATTTTTCCCTTAAGCTGCATGTCCATTACGGGTCAGCAGCAGCTTTGCTTCATGGCCTGTTGACTCCAGGACCCAGGCTAATGGAGTAGCCTCTCTCTCTCTCAAATATCACTGCTAAAGGAAAAGAAGTTATGGTGACCCATGAGATAGCTCTTAACCCTTCTGCCCAGACATGACACATGGCACTGCCACTGGAATTTCATGGCCAAAGCAAGTCATAAGGCAAGTCTGCCATCAAGGAGGTGAAGATACACAATCCTCCCTATAGAAGGGCAGGAAATATTGGGAAACAATAATGTCTTCTACCACAATCACTTTCTTTTTCTTTGACTAACAAATCAAAGTTTTTGTATATGAGTACCTCAAATTAAGACTCATGTTTTGCTGAAGAAAAAAAAAAGTGGTTTGATTTTTCTTCTGTTTCTTCCCATTTAATATTTTTTCCATTGTCTCCTCCAAGCTACATTTCTAAGAGTCCCAGAATTTTTATGTTGGAAATGATAGTCCAGATCAAGCTACGTATTGTTCAAGTAGGGCTATTGATACTAGGGAGGAAATTATAAGGTGCTCATGACTTTTTCTTTAGAGGCAAGGTCTCACTCTGTTGCCCAGGCCGGGGTGCAGTGGCTCAATCATAGCTCACTGCAGCCTCGAACTCCTACGCTCAAGGGATCCTCCTGCCTCAGCCTCCCCAGTATAGCTGGGACTATAGGCATACACCACCATGCCCATAAAGCATAATTACAGGAAACATTTAAATAGATGTGAAGAAAATGTAAAAACAAAACGTGTTGGGAAATCATTTTTACGATATATGGTTTTGCATAAGGAATCTTTTGGTTGCAAATGAAAAATACAACACAAACTGGCTAAAGGAGAAGAAATATATTGACGCACGTAATTTGAAAGTTCATGGGAAAAGCTAGCTTTGAGCATGAATCCAGGGGCTTAAGTGATGTCATGATCCTTGTATCCCCAGCTCAGTTTTATCCTTTGAGTTGGCCTTCTACTTACAGTCTTCCCATCTTACTGTGGCACCAAGCCTACATTCTCGAAGTGTAGCAATCTCAGCCCAAAGAGCTTCTCTTTTGCCTAATTATTGCAGGGACCCAGGAGATCCTCTCATTGGCTGAGGCACGTGTCTATCCTTGAACCAGTCACTATGGGCAGAGAAGCAGTGTTCTGATTGGTTACCCCAGGGTCATATGAGGCCAGACCCATACAAACCCACCTGTATTGAGAGAGGGGGAAGAATGGGTTTGCCAAGGGAAATTCAGTGTGCTGTTTCCAAAAAAGACAGAAGAGGCAAAAACAACAAATTTTTCTCAGAGCTGCTCGTTGCACTGATTCACTACAGCGAAAACCAGGAAATGGCAAGTTTTATATCAATAAAACTGAGTAAAAATCATAAAAGGGATTTGATAAATAGAAGTATAGTGGAAAATCACATATGGGAATGATTAGTATAAGAAATTTTAATATAAACCTGGTGAACTTTTCTGTGGAATCAAAGACATCTGAATGTGAGGATCAAAAGTAAATTGGGGCTGAGCATGGTGGCTTGCACCTGTAATCCTAGCATTTTGGGAGGCCAAGGCAGGGCCAGGAGTTCAAGACTACGCCTGAGCAATACAGTGACACCTGTCTACAAAAACCAGAAAAATTAGCCAGGCATGGTGGTGCTGGCCTGTAGTCCCAGCTACTCAGGAGGCTGAAGCAGGAGGATCACTTGAGCCCAGAAGTTCAAGGCTGTAATGAACTATGATGGTGCCACTGCACTCTAGCCTGGGATGACAGAGTAAGATCCTATCTCTTAAAATAATAACAATATAATAATTTTTTAAAAGTAAGTTGCGAATGAAAAAATATATAAAGCAGTCTGTTGTCATTTAGGATAGGAGGTGTCTATATATCTTCCTACTGTTTCCAACCCACATACACTGCCCACCACCAATCTTTGTTAAAATGTGTGTAGGTTTCTGGGAGGAGAGCAATTTCTAGCCTTGTTGCTATGGTTCCCAGGTGAAATGCTAGTAGGAAAACAAGAACACCACTGTTATTTTTTGACAGAGCATCTTGTAACTCTAAGAAATTACTTGACAACACAGGAGCGGATCGTATTTGTTTTTATTGTTTTTATTCTACCGCAGCCCCCGTGCCCGTGACGTGTGGAGGGACAGGAGCAGATTTTAAACCAATATTTCCATTGCTGCCACCCAACCCAGTCTTCCACTTTAATTTTCTGCTCCAGTGTTCCAAAAGTCTTGCTCCAAGGTACATGGTATGCAAATTATTGTTTAGTTCATAGATTTGTTAAAGAGAATACAGTGAAAATTTATATTTTAGGTGCACTACTCAATCAATAAAATGAACTTCAGGATGTGTGCTGATGTACAACAGAAAAAAATGAATTAAATAAAAGTAGTTTTTGAGGATACCGGCCTCTTGGAAGTTTACAAGAATCTCAGCCCTTCATTTCAAACTAGTCTAGAGGAAGCATATGTGTTTCTGTATTGGGATAATAAAACCTTTCTCCCAGAGTTGCGTGAATTATTTTCCAGAACCAAATAAACAGCCCCTATCTCAGTATCAGAGCTGTGAAAGCATCAATTTTAGTAATTTAGTAGAGACCTTTTCACATTTAAATATATGGTACAGTAGTGGAAGGGAGAGTTGAGAAGAAAAAGTTTGTCTATGTTGGGAAACAAGTATATAGTACATATATGAATTGTACTAGATAGCCTACAATTTAAAGATGTTAGTGTAACTTGGGCATCAATTTTAATTACCGTAATTTAAAGAGGTGTCAGGATAGTTATTCTTGAGTTAAGCCTTATCAAAATACTCGCTTATTACCATAGTGCCAGGAATATCAGACTGAAAAAATGTTTATGTAATTAAAGGAGAGTGAGAAGGGAGCAGGAGCCGGGATTATAGTGGGAAGCTGATTACAGAAGGTTTTGCTCATTCCACAGTAATTGTACTGTTACCCTGGCATGTGACATAATGTTTCTGACCAATTTTATATAATTTTGTACATAGTGTTGGTGAAGCCTTGGGTCATTTTATTGTTTTTTGATGGCAGGGCCAGAGGCTCACTATAGGGGACATTTATGGTTTTGCACCCAACATCCATTTGCCTTTCTTCTGATTTTAGCATCTCAATTTTGGATTTGTGGGAGGAACTTCCCTTCCGCCATTGCGTTCTGGGTTTTTTGCTGCTGTTGTCCTGTTTTTGATTTTTTTCTAGAGGTGGAGTCTCGCTGTATTGCTCAGACTGGACTTGAACTCCTGAGCTCAAGCAGTCCTCTCACCTCAGACTCCTGAGTTGCTGGGATTACAGGTGTGCACCACCACATCTGGCTTGTGTTCTGTTTTGACTGTCAGTTGAGGTGACTCCCATAGTTTAGTGGTGTCGTGATTTTTGGTGTAACAGTTGTGATCGTTAATTTCATTTGTCAACTGGAGTGGGCCATGGGGTACCCAGGCATTTGGAAACCACTACTCTCCGTGTGGCTGTGAGGGTGTTTCTGGTTGAGATCAACATTTGAATTGATGGTACCTCCATGCAATGGCTAAAAAGAAATGAGCTGTTAGGGTACGAAAAGTCATGAAGGAAACTTAAGTGTGTATTGCTAAGTTAAAGAAGCCAGTCTAAAAATACTACATACTTTAAGATTCCAACTAAATGACATCCTGGAAAAGACAAAACTATGAAGACAGTAAAAAGATCAGTGGTTGCCAGGGGTTAGGAGGAGGGAGAGAGGAACAGGTGGAGCACAGAGATTTTTTAGGACAGTGAAACTACTATGTATGAGACTGTAACGGGGGATACATGACAGTACACATTTGTGAAAACCCACAGAATGTACAACACAGCATGAACCCTCACTTAAACTATGGGCTTTGGGTGATAATGATGTGTCAGTGTTGGTTCACTGATTGTAACACACTGGTAAGAGATGTTGATGGTACAAGAAGCTGGGAGGCAGATATATGGGGGCTCTCATGCTTAATGCTCAGTTTTTCTATGAACCAAAAACTTCTCTAAAAACTAAAGTCTATTAATTTAAAAATATAATGAAGGAGGCCAGGCACAGTGGCTCATACCTGTAATACTAGCAGTTTGGGAGGAGGCCAAGGTGGGAGGATTGCTTGAGCCCCAGAGTTGGAGACCAGCCTGAGCAAGAGTGGGACCCCATCTCTACAAAAATTGGAAAAATTAGCTGGGTGTGGAGGCATGTGCCTGTAGTCCCAGCTACTCAGGAGGCTGAGGCAGAAGGATTGCTTAAGCTCAGGAGTTTGAGGTTGCTGTGAGCCAGGCTGATGCCACAGCAGTCTAGCCCGGGCAACAGAGCAACACTCTGTCTCAAAAAAAAAAAAAAAAAAAAAAAAAAAAAAAAGAAAGAAAGAAAATAAAAGATAGAAAAAGGAGAAATACTTTCTTAGATACATACACACACACACACACACACACATACACATGGACTTAAAGACAGGATAAACATCCCCATAGACCAGAAATGGAGCAATATATCAAAGTGGTGAGCAGAGCTGAAGCTGTGACCTGCTGGGCTGTGGGTCTGGAGCAGGCAGAGGTGCAAGGAGCTTTGGTCTTGAAGGATACCAGGCTAAAATGCTCAGCTTGAAAAAGGGAATAAGATGGGATCAATGCTTGATGCCAGCCAGAGTCAAAGGAGGAATTACACCACTCGTGAGACAGTCTGAAAACAAAAATTAATAAATAAACAAATAAACAAAAAAAAAAAAACCAAAGAAAACCCTGCCTCTTTGTGGGGAGCTGTGAGTCTAGAGAGATGGGAGGGTAGCGACAGAGCTATGTGACCAGCAACTGAACCCAACTGGCTCTTGGCTTAGTGACTGGATCTGTGACATCCTAAATACCAAGATGGAGCAGCAGCCCCCAAACTCCAGGCTGGGGAATGTCAGCATAAGACCAGAAGAGGGGTAAAAACAGAATGAGAGAGCGCAAGACATCTACCGAAAACCATCCTGTATATGGACTGAAACATGTTACCTATATAATGAATTCATAATGACCCAAGTGTTAGGGTGGGAACTCATGGTGCGGATGAGATAGTATTTTTTTTTACTATTTTTGTTTTTGAGATAGAATTCTTGACATAAAGATTGGAACAGTTTTAAAGAAAGAAAATTTATTTTACTTCCCAAGGGAAGGGCAGGATATGAAAGAAAGAAAGGAGAAGTGTTGTCCCAGAGGACAAGCAGCTTGGACTTTTATTAAGGGTAAAGGAAGAAGAAAAAAAGAATAGTTACAGTTGTCACTTGATAGCAAGAGGACTCTGAAGCAGCTGTGTCTGTTTTTCCTTTTTTTTCCTCCCCCGGAACTTCTCTGTGAGGTTGGCTTTAACACTTAGAGGCCACAGGTGGTTAATCTTAAAGACAAGGAGTGAAGCCACAGGTGGTTAATCAATCAAAGGGGTAGTTGTGTGCTGTGATCTTTCTCTTCAAAGGGGTAATTATGTGCTGTGTGTTTTCTCTTTTTTATTCCATTAGGTATTAAATACTTTTTCTCTGTTGGATAGTTTATTAGCAAGTCCATCCTATCACCAAGAGAATGACCAAGAGAATTGGATACCACTGTTGACAACGGGGGTCACCAATTTCTGATTCTGGAAATTGGCAAAAAAAGGGGAGGAGGGAGAAAGCATGAAATATGTATACTGCTTTTTCTATATCAATGTGTTCTAAAGTAAAAAATAGCTACGTTGAAGAAGGAAAATTCTTTACAGAAGAACACAGCCAGTAAGTATTTTATGAATGTTAGAATTAGAAATCATTTTTCAACCGTAGAGAGATAATTGAATTAGGCAGGATCATCAGTGGATGGAACTGTTAGATGATGGATTGACAGGGAGCCTAAAGATACAGAGCTCATACTGTCCCACCCGAACCCACTGGTCATACAGATCTCATCATTACTGAGTGTAGCACTATCAGTCTCTGTGTGCCTCCTGATTCACCACAATGTGAAGCACACAACATCTTTCTTGAAGTATTTCTGCAAAAAAAGCTTCACCAGAATCTTTTCAAGTCTCTAGAGTTAATTTCTCACTCTGTTGCCCAGCCTACAGAACAGTGGCATCATCATAGCTCACAGCAACCTCAAACTTCTGAGCTCAAGCGATACTCCTGCCTCAGCCTCCCAAATAGCTGGGATTACAGGTGAATGTCAGGAAGCTTGGCTAATTTTTTTCTATTTTTTGTACAGACAGGGTCTCTCTCTCTTGGTCAGGCTGGTCTCGAACTCCTGACTTGTAGCAATCCTCCCACATCAGCCTCCCAAAGTGCTAGGCTTATAGGCGTGAGCCACCACGCCTGGCCTCATATACTTTTAGAGATGGTTAATTGAGGCTCTTAAGAAAGAGAAGAAAAGGTTAGATGATGCAAACAGGCAAAGCTTGAATTTTTTGTTAAATCTGGATACTGGGAATATAGAGGTTCATTGAACTATTCACTACACAACTGGCACTACAATTTTATTCTAGATGAATTCACTTTTATGTACAAAGTAACAATAAACTTTACCAAAAAAGTTTCATCAGTAATACTAGATGACAGAAGACAATAAAATATCTTTAAAGTGCTGCAGGAAAATTACTGTCAATCTACTAATCTCAACTCAGCTAGACTATCATCAAGAATAAGGTGAAAATAAAGGCTGGACATGGTGGCTCACGCCTGTAAGCCAGAGGATTGCCTGAGGCTAGGAGTTCAAGACCACCCTGAGCAACAAAATGAGACCCCATCTCTACAAAAACTAGAAAAATTAGCCAGGCGTGGTGGCGCATGCCTGTAGTCCCAGCTACTCTGGAGGCTGGGGCAAGAGGATCGCTTGAGTCCAGGAGTTTGAGGTTGCAGTGAGCTATGATGACACCACTGCACTCTAGCCTAGGCAACAGAGCAAGACCCTGTCTCAAATAATAATAATAATAAGATGAAAACAAAGATATTTGTAAACATACATAAAGTGAGGTTGTATAGTATCTATGCAAGAGACTTCATCACCTACATACCCCCCCGAAATGACTATTAATATAGTTAATGTTAATAATATGATGAAAGAATTTATTTCTCTGAGCAGCATGTTGAGTATGTCGTCATTGTCAGCAGATCATTCTGGTTGCCCAGCCCTCTGGGGCTTCCATAATTTTTGTCCATTGCTTGTTGATTCTGTAATAGTTTCTGTTGTTGAAAATCTTTCGCTATATAAAAGTAATGTTATAGTTGAAAAAAATTGGAAGCTGAAAGGGGAGATTAAAGAGGAAGGGAAGGTCAGAGATTCTAATTTTATCATCTTACATAATAGCAGTGAGGAAACACTCTAAGGTCTATGGAATAAGAAATGGATGTTTAAGTATGTAAAAAAATATTTTAAGTAACCAATAAAAGAAATAGAACTTGTAATTATAAAAAACTGGGAGGAGGCAGGAAGAAGGAGAAGAGAGAGATAGCATAACGAGCTACACCCTCATAGTTTACAGTGGGGTTCAACAGATATTGTTTAAATTAGATAAATTAAGAAATAGTGTTATAAGCATATTATTTAGAATTACACAGGTGACGATTAGGAGGCAAAATCCGAAAGGATTAGTCAGTTGCTTGTGAGCAGTGGGATTAAGGGTGGGATTCGATAGGAGAGTTTTGTTTTTCTTTAAATGTTTTCCTGTTAATGTTTGAACTTTAAACTTTGTACAGCTATTACTTTACTAATTTTTAAAAAGTAGATAACATTAAAGTGGCCTTTCTGCCTTGACTCATGGGGATCCCTATATAAGAATTCTTGACTGAGGTTAGATCTTTGCTTTAGAATGAGAAATCATCTGGAAAAGTCTAGCACATGGAAATTTCGATACTGCCTTTCTCCTTGGTGATGAATAGTGACTTTAAGAAGTTAGCAAACGCCACTCAATTGAGATATAACTTTTTATCCCAGCACTCAGGCTGTCTGTAATCACATCCCATATAACCAGCCCACCTTATCTATTACTATGGCCCCACGCAGATATCCTCTGCTCTGTTCTAGTCTCTTTCCTATCTTCCAGATGCATAGTTGTTATGTAGTTTAATAATTTTTTCTACATTTTGTGATAGATTGTGAGCTCCTGGAATGCAGAGTCCATGAATAGTCAATCGATAAATAATTGTGTATTAATGAGGTTGATTGCTTTGGGGTTTTGCTTTTTCTATATTTCTCCAGAACCTTCTTGCTCCCAGCTGCCTCCTACCCACTTTGATTTCTTTCTTGTCTAAATTCCTATTGCCAATACCCTTAATCCATTCATTCAGCAAATATATAGAATGTCTATTCCATGCTGGGTCTGTGCTACGCCTAGGGATCACAGATGAACAGGATAGAATACAGTCACTTCCCAGATACGAAGCAGGTAATACACAGATAGTGGCCTAATGATAATTATTAAAGTGCTTCAGAGTATGATTCCAAATTCTCCAATTTAATTAATCCTAAAATATTTTTGAAAGAGGTGCAAAGAAGTGGTCATAGTCTAGATGGAAAGATAAAATATAACTGTTCTATCTACATAAAAAAGATAGTAAATACTTAATGTTAAAGATAGTAAATGTTAAATGTTAAAAGATAGTGTAATAAATATTAAAAGATTATAATTGTTGAGTGATGCAAAAAGCAATTGCATAAAAAGGCAGAAAAAAGTTTCTAGTTTCCATATCATGGACGTGAGACATGAGTAAGTGGAAAAGAAATGGGAAGAACATTCCACTGAGGGGGCAAAAAATGGAAAGCAAGAAAGCTCAGTATATCCCAGCATCACTGAATTTAATTGAGTATAGTATAGATAGGGAAATGTTAATATTAGGCATAAGGCCAGATCAGTTTATTTGTGTCCAGTTGTGGAGATTTTTGTTTCTGAAAGAAACGTTTTGAGGGTGAGGACTGCAAATCCTATACTTCCCCTGTTTTGGCTTCAGTGATAAAAACTTTGGAAATTGAACTTAGCGTAGAAGGTAGATGTATAAGCATATGAGTTCATCTGCTATTTGTTCTGGTCTGGTTTGGCTCTATTTGGTAATTATTCCTGACATTATGCACCCACCTAGCTATTTAAACCTTATAACCCTGAGAAGTTTCAGGGACAGACACTATCATTTTCATTTTACAGTTGAGAAAACTAAACCACCAGTTTTGTCATTCCTTTGTAGAAAACTTTACAAGCTTGAAGATTATTTACAAAAGAAACCAATGTTTACATGGCAGAGACTACTGGTTTTCCACCAAAATCCATTGTCTTTTTCTTGCATAATAACCTGTGCCCTGTTAGAGACCACATTTCCAAGACTTCCATGCAGCTAGGCATGGCCACGTAACTGTTCTCACCAATGAAATGCGAATGTAAGTGATTTGGGCACATCCTTCCCATTCCTCTTGCTTAAAAGGAATTTGCTCCCCTACACTCTTTTTTTCCTTCTATTAAAATATTTCTTCTTCCTGTGGACTGACACCTGGATGTGCCCGCAACCCCTCTTCAACCAAGTAGAAGACAAGCCTCTTAACAACTTGCTGCAAGGGCTTAATTTTCAGACTACGAGTATTAGTGTTTCCTGAGAGCTTGTATCTTAGTCTCCGCTCAAGACCTACGGAATCAAAATCCGCGTTTTAATCAGGTCCCAGATGATTTGCATTCACAGTGAACTTTGAGAAGCACTGCTGTAGCGGGTAGCAGAGGAGCTTTACAGGTGGAATGTGGGTCTGAGAACAATCTCACGACGCAGAGCCCTTGCTCTCCTAGCTCCTCTGTAACATTCTGTCTTCTTTGAACAGTTGAGTCTTTTTTTAAATTTTTTTTTTAATTTTAGCATATTATAGGGTTACAAATATTTAGGTTACAAATATTGCCCTTGCCCTGCCCGAGTCAGAGCTTCAAGCCTGTCCATCCCCCAGATGGTGTGCACTGCACCAATTATGTGTGTATATACCCATCCCCTCTCCCACCTGTCTGACACCCAATGAATGTTATTATTATATATGCACTTAAGTGTTGATCAGTTAATACCAATTTGATGGTGAGTACATGTGGTTCTTGTTTGTGTAGCTAAGTCTTGAGACCTCGCTAATACAATTTGCATCACCTGTTGACCCAAAGCTCAGTTATGCATTCATTTAGGAATTATTTATTGGATACCTTTTAGGCAAAGTACTGTTCTGCTATATATACATATTAATATACACACATATATGTATATATATATTTGGGATCACATATATATATTTGAGATCCAAAATTACTTAAAGCTGGGCTTTTTCCCTCCAAGAGTTTATAATTTAGTAGAGAGAGAAACATAAAAGTATTAAAACTATAGATGCTATAAGAAAGTATAATGATATTAGCTATTGTTTGTTCATTAATTTTTTTGGCAGTCTCTGGTAGACAGAATAATGCTTCCAAAAATATGTTCCTGTACTAATCTTCTGAACCTGTGAATATGTTACCTTCTAAAAGGGACTTGCTGATGTGATTAAGTTAAGGATCATTATAATGAGAGTAACCTGCAGTATCCAGGTGGGGCCAATATAATCACAAGGAACCTTATAAGAGGCAGGCAGAAGTCAGCATCAGAAAAGGAGTTTGGAGGACTCTAGCTTGGGCTGGAGTGATTTCATTGCTGGAATGGAGTCAGGCACCAAGAAATGCAGACAGCCTCTAGAATCTGGGAAAGGTAAGGAATAGATTCTCCCCCAGAGCCTCTAAAAGGAATGCAGTCCTGCCAACACCTTAACGTTAAGACCATTCTCAGACTCCATCAATAAATTTGTGTTGATTTTGTTTGTTTGTTTTGAGACAGACTCTGGCTCTGTTGCCCAGGCTGGAGTGCAGTGGTGTTACCATAGCACACTGCAGTCTCGAACTGCTGGGGTCAAGCAATCCTCCTGCCTCAGCCTCCCCAGTAGATAGGACTACAGGTGCTCACCATCACGACAGGGTCTTGTTTTGTTGCATAGGCTGGTCTCAAACTCCTGGCCTCAAATAGTCCTTTCACTTCGGTCTCTAAAAGTGCTGGGATTATAGGCATGAGTCACTACGCCTGGCTATATCTTACTTTAGTAATGAAGATACTTCATTACTAAAAAATGCTAATGATCATCTGAGCCTTCAGTGACTTGTAATCTTTTTGCTGGTGGAGGATTTTGCCTTGATGTTGATGGCTGCTGACTGGTTAGGGTGGTGGTTGCTGAAAGTTGGAGTGGCTGTGGAAATTTCGTTAAATAAGATAACAATGAAGTTTGCCACATTGATTGCCTCTTCCTTTCACAAGACATTTCTCTGTAGCATGAGATGCTGTCTGACAGCATTTGACCCATAATAGAACTTCTTTCCAAACTGGAGTCCATTCTCTCAACACCTGCCACCTGCTGCTTTAGCAATTAACTTTATGTAATATCCTAAATCCTTTGCTGTCATGTCAACAATGCTCAGAGCCACCTGTAATCGTAGCACTCTGGGAGGCTGAGGCGGGCGGATCGCTCAAGGTCAGGAGATCGAAATCAGCCTAAGCAATGAGTGAGACCCCGTCTCTAGTATAAATAGAAAGAAAATTAATTGGCCAACTAAACATATATATGGAAAAAATTAGCCGGGCATGGTGGCGCATGCCTGTAGTCCCAGCTACTCAGGAGGCTGAGGCAGGAGGATCGCTTGAACCCAGGAGTTTGAGGTGGTCGTGAGCTAGGCTGATGCCACGGCACTCTAGCCCGGGCAACACAGTGAGTCTCTGTCTCAAAAAAAAAAAAAAAAAAAAAAAGAAAAAGAAAAAGGAAACAATGCTCAGAGCATCTTCACCAGGAGTGGACTCCATCTCAAGAAACCAATTTCTTTGCTCATCTGTAAGAAGCATCTCTTCGTCTCTTCAAGTTTGCTCGTGAGACTACAGCAATTCCATCCCATCTTCAGGCTCCACTTCTAAGTCTAGTCCTAGCTAGTCCCACCACATCTGCAGTTGTGTTCTCAAGTGTTGAGCCCCACAAAGGCATCCAGGAGGCTTGGAATCAACTTCTTTAAACTCCTGTTAATGTTGATATTTTGACCTCCGCCCATGAATGTTCTTAATGACATCTAGAATGGTGAATCTTTTCTGGAAGGTTTCTAGTTTACTTTGTCCAAATTCTTGGAGGAATCACTATCTG
>CAUYRT010086272.1:0-10784 GCA_963574885.1 Lepilemur ruficaudatus | reverse complement strand
TGAGCTGATTTCCCAAAATATATTACCACTCAAGTTGACTTATCTTGTTACATTCAAAAACCTACTCTGTCAAAGTAGTCCAGAGAGTACATACATAGTCAGAGCGACGTGGGGGGGCAGATCATACTTTTTCATAACAATTGCATGGATTACTACCATAGTAACATGATGGGGACTATAAATAAACTCAAGCTTGACAGCGAGAGGAGTATGTCTGGCCCTCTTACCCTTCATCAACAATGTGGAAAGGGGTGTTTTTAAGACGACTTTCAAAAAACTAGACTTCAAGGGTCTTCAATCAAACAATAGGGTCTAAGTTGATGCTTTTTCTCCTCATCCCCAAAGCAGAAAAATTCACACTTCCCTGCCTCCAGCAGTCTCCTGGGATCCCTGATGTGTGCCCCGCCTCCACTGACACCCCGTGGCATCTGCTTGGGGTCCAAGAGTGAGCCGTGTTTTGATCAAGGCGTGTCTAGATGCCCTGGATGCGTCCTGCAGCTATGTTCTGTGATTCTGTGGAAATGAAGCCAGTCACCAAGCATATCCTAATTCTGGTGAGAGGACACAGTTGAGCTCCATGATGAGTTGAGTCATCTTAGGGTAAGCGTTATTTCAGGCTCAGATCACAGCAGAGCCTCCTACAATCAAGAAATCAAGACTGCTTCTCAAAAACACATCCTCCCGAGGCAGTGATAATTGGTGACTGAACTCTGCGGAGGGGAATCCTCAGAACAGTCACGTTTAAACTGTTGGCCGTACAACTGCGACAAGAAGAGGAAGCTCCGTCATTGGCTGGTGGGGAGCCAGCTCTCCCCCAGGGCCAAAGAATGACATGGCTGCTTGTGTCTCTGAGAACATAACCAAATGACATCTTTGGAGGTCACCGGATATAAAGCCCCAAAGCCTGGGCCCAAAGGCTGTAAATACACACCCTCTTCTCTGCCCACCACTGGGGCCTTTCTACGAGTTGGCAAGGATGGGACCTGTTGGGAATCCGTCATGAAAGCAGTTTCAGCAAAGGTGTGAACAGCTCTTAGCTCTGGATGGTCCTAAAGCAAAATACGGCAAGATCCTTGTAGAGCTCTGGGGTTAGATTTCTGGTGGATGACACGAAAGCTCACTCCACACGTTCTCTGTGGATGGACAAGGAGCACTTTCCCGACAGCGGGGAACGTGGGCAGACCTACTTCTCCCTGCCCCCTTTCTCCTGCCCCTCTCCCTTGCTCATGGCTATTTTTCCGCCAGCAGGTTTCCTTCAGCGTTCGATCAAGGGCAATATGTCCTCAATCAACATTTTTCATTTTTTATGCAACGCTGTCCTTTAAAGCTTTTTGCAGCTGGTTGGCAACTGAACTTCTGCCAATATCCTCTGAGAGCTTCCCCCGTGGTGTGCACATCGCTGCCTTCCCAGAGCTCCCAAGTGCCCCGGAGGCGACTTGCTGGGAGTGTGTCTGAGTGTGCTGGCCAGGCTGTGCCGCCCGGGGTGGACAACTCCAGGAGGAGCACAGGGAGGTCGGCACAGACTGGGACGTAGCTGTCAAACGGGGAACATTTTGTACCAACAGAAAAGGAAACCTCGTGTTTAATTTGGGGAATGTAAGTCTCTCACTAAAACAACAGTGACGCGCCTGACGGTGGAAGAGCCAGGTGGCATTAGGAGACCTTGGTGTCCTTGGCACTGCACTACCCGGCTGTGTGGCCTGGGGAGGCTCAACCTCCTCGTTCCCAGGTCTTAAACAGTCAGTTAGCTTGTTTTTATAATGATTTTTTTTTTAAAGGATATTCTTGTACTAGTTTTCTCCACTCGCATTTTCTGCCCTAATATTCTAAAAGCTTCTTCCTCCTGCCTGGGAGTTGTGGTGAGAGGGTGAAGATTCCAGACAGCAGCTGTTGCCCAAAGTAGTACTGTGTGAATCTCGGCAGTGTTTTGCATGGACAGAGTCCTAACTAATGAGCTGTTTAACTTATGTGCTTTGCAAGAGCTTCTCAGGATACTCTATAAAGCACTCTTAAAGTCTGCTTTTTCTACTCAAATTTTGAGCAATAGCCCCTCTGAGAAATCAGTGCACACGCGAGCCAGCACCAGTGCACCTGTGTGTTTTATCTGTGAGATGATCAGTGAGCAGGAGGAACCATGAGTCTCCCGACGACGACACATTTCATAAATGAATAGCTCACGTCCAGCAGTCACGCCATTCTGCACCACGGGCTCTGGGCGTGTTGGCGTCACAGGCAACATTATGAGAGGATGGAACATACATAAGGATGAGAGGACCCTCAGACCCAGGTTGGACCCTGAGCTATACATTTCCCAATTTTGGGAAAGGTGTACATCATCTCCAGGCCTCACCAAACATTTCAGTAAAACAGAGATAAAAATGTTTCTATTTCTAAGACTTACTGAAGAGGTTTAGTAAAATAATTTTCATCTTTACTAGGATGTTTCAGAGGTGTCTCACATTTCATGTGGAAGAAAATAGACTGAAAAACAAAGAACACAAAAACTTAATTCTATTCCTACCTTAATCCATATCTCTCCTGGCCTGATATTGCACCATCTCAGAACATAAATGAAGACAAAAGCTTAAAAGTCAGCAGATTTTAGGCTTGAATCCACTGGCTGAAAAATTTTGGAAAAATTACTTAATCTGTAAAGCTCAGTTTTTCTCATTTGTAAAATGAAGATAAAATCAGTACCTTCTTTGTAAATTATGTAGGAATCTAATGATAAATACGTGTACAACTTCTAGCAAAGTTCTTGAAATACTGTGAGTAGATAAATTCTAGCTACTTCTGCTCTTTCTTGCCCAATCAGGTCATTGCTGAGCTCATTTGCTTGTCCTAAAAAGTAGAATTTAGTGAAGGTTTCTGGTAATTTTGTCATTTATTAAATATTAATATTTCTTTTAAAATCTCTCTGGTGCATTGTGGCATGCAAATTTGAGGAAAAAATCCTCATGTGGAGTCAGAGTGTGTAGGTATTACATCATCTATTAATTATTAAGGATTTGGTCTTAGGAACATAATCCTTATCTGTACAGATAGTATGGACTACTGCCCAGGGTTGGCTGCCTGGAATGAGTTGAATGCACACAAAGTTCTTGGTCACTCATGAATGGGAGCGTTCTTCCCTCCTTCAGTTTATTTTCAATCTACTCTCATAGATTTAAAATTCTTCTTAAGAAAGGTCCAATAATTTAAATGTGTTGCAAATTATTAATTGCATCTGAAGTTGAGAATTTCCTAAAATAGATAATGTTTAGAGAATCTTCTAAGTATTTTATGCCGGTTGGGTAAGAAGATCAACAGCTAGCACAAGATGTGAAGTGCTCCATTTAAAAGACCATCAGTCCAACTCCTTATATCGGAGGAGTCTGAAGATGCTTATGACTTGTAAGCTATTGTAGAAATGTGTTTTAGAAGACTCTTGAGTTTAATGTCAGCTTCTTATCTTCTTGTGATTTTGCACATTGCTCTGTAGAGTAGATTGAAATAATCTAAACTTGGTGTTGATAGAAATATACTGAATTGGGCACCAAAAGTTCTAGATTACCAACTATAAGAACTGGAAATTTCTTTTTTAATGCTCTGATTTCCAGGTTCTCTATCCATAAAAGGAGCAAATTATACCAATTCTACTTTACGTCCAGGGTTTGTAATTAAGATTGATTGTACAATAAAAGATTGTAAAAGTGATTTGCAATGATAGAAGCTAAGTAATAATATTAGAGATTAGATTTATCTGTTTAAAGTTAGAGTAAAATTAGGACATTTACAGAGTTATGAAGTAGAATTTTGATTCATCATAAGGAAAAAACTATAACAAGGTTATCTATTTGACAACAAAATCAGTGTAGTGGGTTCTCTGTCACTGATAGTATTAAATAAAACTTAAATAACTATTTTGGACATTTGAGTTGGTCTTTCTATGCATCTTTAAATCATGTAAGCCCAGGCTTAAGGACTATTTAATAATGTGTGTGTTATAATAGCAATGCAAACACATTGCAATGTTTAGAAATTATATATAAAAAATAAGAACGATTAATTGAAATCTAAATAGAGAGATATACCAGACTTAGTACTGTGAAAATGCCATTATCTCCAAACTGATAGATTCAACACAATCCAACAAAAGCCTAAAAGTGTTTTCAGGGCACTCACTAACATGATTATAATTTTCATAAAGAAGAGTGAGGGGCCAGAGCAAGGGTGGTCCAAGATGGTTTAACTGGCACTTTATTTATCATCTCTTTGTAAACAACCATAACACTAGGTAAACTATGTGAAGCAAACTATATAGCATTATTTCCAAGCAGTACATAGTAGGAGGATAAGAGTGATGAGCTCCACATGCATTCGGGCTCTCTGACCCGGGCCTTCCAAGGTAGAAAAGTACCTTTCCCTACTGAGGTACCAACAGGTGGAGCCCACAGTGAGCAGCAATCTCATTGAGCTAACAAGGCAGAGATTGCAGTTCCAGGGTGGACTAAGATGCCAAGGAAGAGAGAGCTCCATACGGTGTTGGGAGTGGGGCACAATTCTGCATGAAGAGTAGCCTCCGATCCGATCAGGGCTGGCTGAGCATGCGCAGGCAGGGCACAAGGCCTAGAAGAAACCGGCTGCCCTAATACTGACACCTAATTCAATATACCAGGTTTGTGACGTACTGGAGACTTAGAGTTCCTGCCTGGCCTGAGTAGAGAGACTTTGCTAAGAACCTTAAGCATTCAGCAGAGACCCCAAAAAGGCCACATTTTAAGAGAAAGGTCTACACTCTGTCTAAAGAAAGAGCCATATTCTCAGATACAGAGCATTATCAAAACAGAATGCTCCCCCCAAAAAGGATAAAACCGTGCTTAATATGAATGGAAGAAAATTTAGCTATAAAACAGAAAGCAAAGCAAAACAAAACAAATCCTTAACTTCCTTGAAAGGAATACAACATAATCCAGGTTTCCTACGATGTGTCATCTATAGAGGCTGCAATAAAAAAAAAGGAAGAAAAAATACTAGATGTGCCCAAAAGCAGGAAAACGAAGCCTGTATTAAGAATGAAAAGCAATCAATAGAGACTGACCCTGAGATTAAGCTTCAAGCTGTCACCACAAGAATCTAGAATGAGAAGAGCAATTTAGACCTCAAAAAAGGCAGAAAAAGTAAAATAATAGAAAAGAAAGAAAATCAGTGAAATAGAAAATGGATAATATTTTTAAATCAATAAAACCTAAAATTAGTTTTTTGAAAAAACATAATAATAAAATCAATAAACCTCTAACAAGACTGGCCAAAAGAAGAGAGAATACATAAAATATTCACAGCAGGATGGAAAAATGGAATAACACTATAAATCCTGTACACATTAAAAAATAAGACAATATTAGTTATACTTTTTGCCAATAAATTTGAAATTGATGAAAGGGATAAATTCTTTGAGAGACTCACATTATCAAAACTGGAAAAGAATAAGATACAGAAAATCTGAATAACCCTGTTTCTCTTAAATTGAATTTACTATTAAAATCTTTCCACAGAAATTGCTCTATGCCCAGATGGCATCATTGGTGAATTCTGGCATGATTAAAGAAATAGTACAAAATCCACATAGAAGTTTGCAGTAAGCAGAGGAGGACGAAATACTTCCTATCTCATCTTATGATGTCAAATTATCCTTAATACCCAAACCAAAGATTGTAATGAGTCTTACTCTCTCTCTCTCTCTCTCTCTCTCTCTCTCTCTCTCTCTATCTATCTATATATATACGTATATTTGACTGCTGACAGCTTCTAAACCTCATTCCTTGCATTTCCCCTTTTGCCCCATATCTTGAAAAGCTGCTAAGAAAACCTGAGTGTTCCCTCTTTTGGCACCAGGCCTACTTTAGAAGTCTTCCTTGCTCTCCTCAGAGACATCAATTATGTACATAATAAACCTTTCTTATCCTCTGGTGTGTGTGTGACCTCATCAGTTTCAACATCCAACAAAATTTTAGATGAGGAGTTCATCTGTCTCTATAGGTGACTCTAAAAATGACATACAAAACAAAATCTATAGCCTAATAACTTCTATATGCATAGATATAATAACCTCAACAAAACATTAGCAAATCAAATCTAGCAACATAAAATACAGTATATTGTGGCTAAATGAGGTTTATCCCATGAATGCAAGGTTGGCTTTACATATGACAACCAGTTAGTGTAATTCACCATATTAACAGAAAAAAAGAGGAAAAAAATATATACTATCCTATCAATAGATGCAAAAAAATTCCACAAATTTCAAAATCGATATATTATAGAAACCCTGAGGAAACTAGGAATGGAGGGAACTTTCTCAGCCTAATAAAAAGTTTCTAAAAACCACAATGACAAACTATAGCAAGCATCATTGTTGATGATGAAAGACTAAAAATTTTCCCCCTAAGATCGAGAGAACAGCAACAATTTATTCTTATCACTTCTATTCAAAATTGCACTTGGGCTCTAGCCGGTGTAATGACACAAGAAAAAGAAATTTAAGGTATGCATATCAGAAAAGAAAAAGTACAACTATCTTTATTTGCAACTAATATAGGCATCTATGTGAAAAAAACAAACAAAAAACCAAAAACAAAACCTATGAGCAATCTGTAAGTTACTAGATCTATTAATAGTTATTTAATTCTCCAGATTACAGGAAATCTACAAAAAAGCTACTAGAACTAGTAAGTGAATTAGTGAGATTACATAATATTAGGACACTACATAAAAATAAATTGTCATTGCATATATTAACAACAAATAATTGGGAAGTGGAATTTTAGAAAATCAATACTATATACAATAAAATAACAATATGAAATTTTTAGGGACAAATTTATAACACACATGAAAATTTTGCACTTTGAAAACTATAAAACATTGCTAAAGATATTAAATACATGTTAAATGAATGGGAAGATATATTATATTCATGGTTCTAAAGCCTGTATACTGCTAATGCCAGTTCTCTTCACACTGAACCATGTATTCAATGCAATCCCAATTGAAATCTCAGCAAACTTTTTCAGACATTGAAAAGCAAATTCTAAAATTAATATCAAAATGTACATATAGGCACAGTGATGGCAATTTGACCAATGAATCAATTAACTAGACAGTTCACTGGGAGATCCAATAAATCAAAAATAAATATTAGTATTTATGGAAATTTATATATGAAGGAAGTGGTATCTGAGATCATTGGGAAAAGAATATTTGTTCAACATACGAAGCTGGAAAAATGGTGATCCATATGAAAAACAGAAGAGATGAAATTGAATCTCTATCTTCATAAAATAAACAAAATTAACTCCAGATTAATTAAATAGTATTTTTATTAACAGAGACAAAAATTTTAAAAACTTCTTAGTAAAATATATAGGTTAATATTATTTAGACCTTATCTAAAGCAAAGCAAAATAAGTTTCCTATTGAACAAAGATTAATTACGTTGATTTTACTAAAATTAACTTTGTTTTTCAGCACAAAGTAAAAAGTAAAATAGAAAAGACAAATTACCAAATGAGAGAAGGAATTCATAAAATACAAAACTAATAAAAGGTCAACATCAAGTATAGTATATAGAAGGAACTCCTAAAATCAGTAAAGAAAACACAGATGACTTTTGAAAAAAGGAAAATGGACAAAAAAGATGAACAGCCATTTTATAAAAGAGAAAATAAATGCACCCAATATCATTATGACCAGAGAAATGCAAATCAAAACCGAATTGGAATATCCTTCTATGACTATTTAGAAAAAAAACCTGAAAATATCAAGTATTGAAGTGATTGTGGATTCACAGAATCTCCTTCGAATTGCACAGAAACTGGAGGAACCATTTTGGAAAACAGTTTGGCATTTTGATGTAAAGTTAAACATTTGTTGGCCTATACGTTCCAGCAATTATAGTCCCAGATGCACACAGGAGAACTTTTGCATATGAACCACAGAAAACACGTGCAAGGGTATTGGTTTAGGTGCCATTCACCATAACAAAAACCTGGTTAGAAATGGTGATGTGAAAGTGTAGAGCACAGACAGAGTCTGCTATTTTCACCCAGTGAATATAGTCAGCACTGTGGATAAATCTAAGGAAAATTATATTAGGTGAAAAAAAGAAGTTTCAATAGATTATATCCATCATAATATCCTTTCTATAAAGTTAAAAACAACTATGATTAAAAAAATACGTCATAGTAGTATTCAGAGAAGCAATAGAACTACATAAAAAGGAAGGAAGGAAAGGAGGGACAGTGGGAGGGAGGGAAGATAGGAAAGAGAGAGATTAACCTGAGATACCAGAAGATAATTAGCTAGAGTGGTAAAGACAGGGAATGGGCTGGGCCCATATAATCAAATGCAGGTTATTGCTTAGGTTCCAATGTTTTGTTTTGCTTAACAGAGTATTAGGTGTATTTTAGATTATTCAAATAAACTAAACAGACATATAAAGTGAGCTGTGCATGAGCCAGTGAGGATGCCATAAACCAATCACTGCAATGAATGCAATTCTGTGCTTTTGAGAGCCAGAAAAAAATATTTACATAAAAAGAAAATAAGAGGGAAATACAATTTAATAAATATTTATGAAAATTGCTCAGTTTTCTAATATACCACAATGACACTGTAAGCTTAATGCTTTATATCTTTCTAAAATTTGCTCCTGCACTAAAGGTTTTCTTTGGAACACATTAATTATTTTGCATTTACAAATTTGCATATAATGTTTTCATTTAATTTCATGGCAGAAGATTATAGTTTTTGGATTTTTTGTTTGTTTATTTTTACTTTTTTTCATTTTTCATTTTTATTGGTTTGATTATGACAGTATTCATTTCATTACCCCCTTATTAACTTGGAGGTCCTACTACACTTTTCTGTTCATGATTAATTCCTTTTCTAGTGACACAATTCTCTACTTTTATTTTAAAATAATAGGTCAACTATGTTCCATACCAATGTGTTTTATTTCTTTCCTGCTTTCCCCAAAAACCAATTAAGATTAGACCTTTAGAATACTTTTCTCCTTGTTATTTCCTCCTCTCCTTACTAAGTTCTTTTTTCTTTCTTTCTTTCTTTCTTTCTTTCTTTCTTTCTTTCTTTCTTTCTTTCTTTCTTTCTTTCTTTTTTTTGGCTTAATTCAACTTTTATTTATTTATTTTTTATTTCAGAATATCATGGGGGTACAAGGTTTTGGTTACATATAATGCCTTTGCCTCGCCCAAGCCAAGGCTACAAGTGTGCCCTTCCCCCATACAGTGTGCTCAGCATCCATTAGTTGTGGGTTTACCCACCCCAAGCAGCCCCCTTCCACTGGCACCAAGTGAATATTACCACCATGTCAGCACCTTAGTCTTGATCAGTTAGTACCAATGTGATGGCAAGTACATGTGTTGCCTGTTTTTCCATTCTTGTGATACCTCACTTCCAAGGATGGGCTCAATCTCTACCCAGGATAATATACGAGGTGCTAGTTCACCATTGTTTTTTGTAGTTGAGTAGTATTCCATATACTCATGTTATTAATCCATTAACATATACCACGTTATTAATCCATTCATGTATTGATGGGCACTTGGGTTGTTTCCACATCTTTGCAATTGTGAACTGGGCTTCCATAAACATTCAAGTGCAGATGTGTTTATTATAGAATGTATTTTTTTTTTCCCTTTGGGTAGATGCCTAGCAGTGGGATTGCTGGATCAAATGGTATTTCCATTTTTAGCTCTTTGAGATATCGCCAAGTTACTTTCCACAGGGGTTGTACTAATTTGCAGTCCCACCAGCAGTGTAAGAATGTTCCTATCTCTCAACATCCATGCCAGCATTTATTGTTTTGGGACTTTTTGATAGAGGCCATTCTCATTGGAGTTAGGTGATCCCTCATTGTGGTTTTGATTTGCAGTTCCCTAACAATTAGAGAAGTTGAGTGCTTTTTTATATGTTTGCTGACCATTATTCAGTCTTTTTTTGAAAAGTTTCTGTTCATGTCTTTTGCTCATTTATGAAGTTGTCTGATTTTTTCTTGTTAATTTTCTTAAGTTCTATATAGAATCGTGTTATCAGCCCTTTATCAGATATGTACAGAATGCAAATATTTTCTCCCATTATGTAGGTTGTCTATTCACTCTAATGATAATTTCTCTGGCTGTGAAGAAGCTGTTTAATTTGATCAGATCTCATTTGTTTATTTTTGTTGCTGCTGTGGTTACTTTGAGGGTCCTCTTCATAAATTCTTTGACTAAGCCAAAGTCTATAAGAGTTTTCCCAACATTATCTTCTAGAATTCTTAAGATTTCATGCCTTAGATTTTAAGTCTGTTATCCATCGTGAGTTGATTTTTGTGAGAGGTGAGAGGTGGGGATCCAGTTTCAATCTTCTGCATGTGGTTATTCAGTTTTCCCAGTACCTTTTATTGAATAGAGATTCTTTTCCCCAATGTATATTTTTGTCTGCTTTGTCAAAGATTAGATGACAATATGAGGATGGTTTTATATCTAGGTTCTCAGTCCTGTTCCAAAAGTCTGTATATCTCTGTTCTTGTGCCACTACCATGATGTTTTGGTTACTATAGCCTTGTAGTAAAGCTTGAAGTCTGGTAGGCTGATAACTCCCAATTTGTTCTTTTTGCATAAGATTGCTTTGACTATATGAAGTCTTCTCTGATTCCACAGGAAGTGTAGAATTATTGTTTCTAGATTTGTAAAGAATGATGATGGTACTTTGATAGGGATTGCATTAATTCTGTAGATCACTTT
>CAUYRT010086271.1:0-46429 GCA_963574885.1 Lepilemur ruficaudatus | reverse complement strand
TTCCTTTGAATATTTCTTATAGAGCAGTGTAGTGGTGATAAATTCTGTCAGCTTTTGCTGGTCTTGGAAAGCATATTTTTCCTTCATTTATAAATAATACTTTTGCTATTTATAGTATGCTTGGGTGGGAGTGTTCTTCCTACCTTCCTTCCTTCCTTTCTTTCTTTCTTCCTTCCTTCCTTCCTTCCTTCCTTCCTTCCTTCCTTCCTTCCTTCCTTCCTTCCCTCCATCCCTCCCTTTCTTTTCTTTTCTTTTCTTTCTTTCTTTCTTTCTTTCTTTCTTTCTTTCTTTCTTTCTTTCTTTCTTTCTTTCTTTCTTTCCTTCTTTCATTTTTTCTTTCATTATTTCTGCACTTTGAATGTATCATTCCATTCTCTCATGGACTGTAAGGTTTCTGCCGAGAAATTCACTGTTAGTCTCATGCGGGTTCTTTTATATGTGATCAGATGCCTTTCTCTTACTGTTTTTAGAATTCTCTTCATCTTTGACTTCAGACAGTTTGAAAATAATGTGCCTTGGAGAAGATCATTTTGAGTTGTACTTGTTTGAGTACTTCTGGGCTTCCTTTATCTAGATGTCTAAATCTCTTGGTAGACTTGGAAGTTTTCATCTATTATTTTGTTAAATAGGTTTTCTAACCCTTTCATTCTCTCATTGCTTTCTAGGACCCCAATAATTCAAATATTTTTGCTTGCTATCTCATATGTCATGAAGGTTTTCCTTGTTCTTTTAAATTATTTTTCTTTATTTTTGTCTAACTGTGTTATTTCAAAGGATCTGCCTTCAAGTTCTGAGATTCTTTCTTCTGCTTGATATATAGTCTATTTTCGAAGTTTTGAATGTATTTTTGTATTTCATTCGATGGATTCTTCAGTTTCAGAATTTCTGTTTAGTTCTTTTTTGTGATATATACTAATATCTCTTTAGTACCTTTCTAATTCATAATTCTGAATTGTTTTTTTCTTATTTTTATACTGTTTCCCACAATTCTCTTGTACCTTACTAAGCTTCTTTAGTATCAAAATTTTGAATTATTTTTTCATGATTTTATGAATATTTTTTGATTGGGATTTGTTGCTGGAGATTTTCTGCACCTTTGGCAGTGTCATATTTCCTTGCTTTTTCTTGTTTCCTGTATATCTGCACATCTGATATAATGGTTGCTTTTTCCAACTTTTGGAATTTTCTTTGAAGGGGTAACTTTTTCCTGAAAATGTATCTATGGTGTTGGTTGGGTACAGCACTTTGGCTTTGTTTACAGATGTGTGCAGTAGTATAGTCTTTGTTTGATTTCTTTGGCTATAAACAGGGTCAGTGGTATGGGTTATTTCCTCAGTGGCTTAGGGTGAGGTGTTTAGTGCTGACTGCAGTGAAATTTTGCCAGGGACTGGCATGCCATGTAGGCTAATCTTCAAGCCCCAGTGGTGGTAGTAGTGGGCTGAGTATGCCTGTCCTTGGGCCCCAGGGATATGTTCTCTGTCACCTGTGGTAGTGGGTCCAGGCAGGTCAATTCTTGAGTCTCCAGGTGGCTCACACAAGATTTGATGGCAGGGGGCCAGTCAAGTGGGCATTCTCAAGCCCTTGGCAGTGAGCATGGTGTGGGTGATAGCAGTAGCAGTGGTGGGACAACCTTCTAAAACCCAAGTAGTCCGTGTTGGTATTGGTGGTGGTTATGATGGGTTGGGCATACCAATCCCTAGACCTACAGGTTTTATGTGTGGGGTTATCATCTGTGATGGTAACAGCAAGTTGGATGGGCCCAACCTGAGACCCAGAGAGGAGTGCTCAGGTGTCACCATTGGTGGCCTGGGCTAGGCAATCCTCAGGCACTTAGACAGTGTTGTTGGGTGGTAGGGGAGTAGAGCCAGCCAGGCTATGCCCTCAGGTCCTATGGTGATGCATAAGGATGCTGGCTGTGTTGCACAGAGGTGGAGTGAGCCCCAAAGTCACCAGAGGAATGCTCAGGTAAAGGTGGAGGAAGCTGAAGCTGCATTGCAATCTTGTTAGTAGGGACGGCAGAGTTGGTTTCCCTGGGAGCATCTGTAGACAGGCACCTGGGGGGTATGGGCTTTGCTTGTACCTCGGCCCACAATAGTCTACACACATGGCAGTTGCAGGTAGTGGCATTTTTCCTTGGGATGTGTGCGAATATGTGGCCATCCCTCTGCAGAGGGATTGGGATTGCTGCCAGTGGCTGCTGCCTCAGCCTCTGTTGCAGGGCAGGTTGAAGTCCAGTGGGGTAAGGGCTATTACGTCAAAATAGCACCATGATGCCACTTCCCAAGACTTGGGGCTGGTGGGACCCAGCATGAGCTCTCTTTCTGGAGCAATGCCTTCATGAAGTTTCCAAGGTGCTCCCTGTCTTAGTCTTGGGGCCCACAAGGGTCAAGGGACTCTCCCATGGTTAGGATTGGAGGAGTGCACCCGTAGGAATATGAACTTCTAGGGTTTCTCACTTACCCTTTCCCCACATTGGGAAGTCTCTCCTGGCTCCTGATCCTGGCTAAGTAGGTTACCTCACTTCCTCACCTTCCCTTGCTTTAGGCATTTCTTGTCACTTTGTTGAATTCCAGTATTCTCTCATGGATGATCTCTTCAAATTATGATTATCTATTCACTATTTTAGTTCTTGTTAGCGAAGGAGGCAAGTAACACATGCCTCTAATCAGCCATATGTAAACCCCTCTAATAATAAATTCTTATATTTATTGAATGATTATTATTTGCCACATATCTTACTATTTGCTGTGAATTTTACTTCTAATGCAATGCTTAGAGAAACCTTGATAGGTATTTACTATATTTGTTTTATAGACATGAAAAAAGAGGATTAAGCAATTTGCCTAAAGTGAAACAAACGGAACTTGGATTGATACCTAAGTAATCTGAAATCAGCATAGATATTCTTAAAGTATTAGTATTAGGCTGCAGTAATACTGAAATTATTTAATTTTAAAAAAGAGAGAAAAAGGAAAAAAATAAAAATATTTCTAACTCAGTGTTAATAAGAAAATGTTCTCTGGATCTTGTGGAAATGAATTATTTATTTTCTTTATTTTCTTTCATATGCCATTAGGATTGCAGTGAGACTGATGGCACCTCATAAAATTGCTATCCTTACTAAGTAGTTCTATAGTAATTTTGGAATAACTTTAAATCTCAAGAAAGCAAATAATTTCCTAAATTGTTTGGTTTACTGAAAAATGAAATCATGGAGAACAAAGAAGGAAATTATTTTTGAAAAGCATTTCTTGGTTATAAAATTAAGCTAAATTGCTGTCTGTGCTGAGAAAAAGTGAGCCATTTCCAATTACTCTAAAAAATATCTGATGCTAAACTTAAAATAAGATGTATTTGTGTTCTACAATTCTTTGCAATTAATTTTTAAATTAGAATATTTGAATAATAATATTTTGCAAAGATTTCTTTCTGATTAATTTCTTGAAAGTGTTATATTTTCCAATTTATTAAAATTCATTTTAATGCTTTATTACTTATCTGTGTTTCCAAATTCTTGTAAGTTTCTATTTTGTGTTTTCACTCAAGAAGAATGCAGAGACAGGCCATTGGGAATGAATTTGCATAAGTACAACCTAAATCCTCCTGAAGAAAGTGGTGAAGAGAGATTTCAGTCTGTCAGTCAAGCCTTTAATGCACAGATATTAAATGGCTTTAAAAGCAGAGACAGATTGAAAACAAAACAAACAAAACTAATAACTACTAGGATTCAGAATACTTCAAAAAGGTTTGGAAATTGTCCTGTGTAGTATAAAGGGAAACAACAGATTTGTGAGTCAGAAGAAAAAAGAAAAAATAATCATCCTATTAGGCCACTTTCTCTGTGTTTAACATTAGTAAATACCTAAATTTATTTATTAATAATGTATTATGTATCTTATTTTATCATTTAGGTTAACCTCCATGATGTTGAAGAAACTAATGTTTAATGAGAGAGCTCTTGCTAATTACCAATCATAGTAGTAGATTTTTTAATTCTTACCTTATTGAATAAAGACAGTTATCTTGACATGATTTTTAGTAGCCTCATCTTATGTTACTAATCCTCCTCACAGAGAGGATCAGAGATGGACATAGGAACCTAGTTCATAGGCTGCAACATAGCTGCATTTTGAACTTGAGTCTTTCTGAATTTAAAGTTTATGATATTTCTACTGTAGCACGTCACACCCATGTAAGCAGTTTGTTCTCAAAATAATAAGCATGATGAAAAAGTACAATTGAAAAACTGAAGGAGGCTCATAGTCTGGGGTCTATTGTTACTGAATTATTGATCATGTAGTCATTTCATATCCCCTTTTTGTTTGGGAATCATAGGGTGTTATTAATAGGCACACAGTTTTGATTGACTATGGTGATTTGTTTTGTTTCCCATGGATTTTCTGAGTTAAAGCCAAAAACTCCAGTTAGTATCCTCTTGCTTGTTATGCATACACTATTATAACCCTAATCATGTACTTCCTTGTGGATGACACAATTTAGCTAAAGTGACTTTAAATTGTATTTATTATTATGCTGAATTTATGACATGTCAAAAATATCAAAAATAATGCTTTTAAGACAATTCTAGAAAAGTACAAAGGCAAAAATACCAGCAGTGACCAAATTCCTTTGATTGAAATGCTCATGCCTCAAAATGAAATGATCCCATATTATTTTCTCTCTCAAATATGTTCCAGGTAAAAAAAATAATAATAATACTTCCATTGCAAAACTTCTGAAACTAAGCTTCCTTGAATATCTTCTTTTTCTTTTTCTCTGTCTCTGTCTCTCTCTCTCTCTAATGTATATAAATTCCAGCTTTATATATATATATATATATATATTTCCCAACTTTAAATTTCCCGTCTACACATCTACTTACAAAGTTTCCACTTATTTTGAGCCTTCCTCTAAACTAAATGAACCAAATGAATTTAATTTTTTCTGAGTTTTTTTCCTTATGAAGAAAAAATTGCATGACATGTCAACCTCTTAAAATTACAAGTCCAGAAGGGAGATCCATAAAAGTAAAACCCAAAATCTTATCTAGAAAAAGGTTGAATCTTATAATTAAAAGAGTTTTCTAAAGCACATACACAAAATGATTAAAATCTTGCTTCAGAATTAAGGATTTTGTTAGGAGCATTTTTGTCCTAGACTCTAAGATTTATATCAATTATTTGATTTTTAAATTATTATTTGAAGTAGAAACAGTGTTTAAATAAAATAAGAAAGGAGATAACACAATATTCTGGGATAGAAAAAACTGGCAAGGTAAAGGGGTTTGTGGTCTTTCTTGGAAAATAGATTCAGACTTGAAACAGGGAGTTAATCAAAAAAATAATAACTGTATTGGAAATGAAATCACCAAATTAGAAGGTTTCCTATATATGCCTTAACGTTTTGAAAGAGCCCTAGAAAATGAATGTTATTATTCAAAATCACTAATGTCCCTTTACATAAATACATAACTCCTTCTCCACCAAAAGTCTAAATGTCCCCTTTTTTCTAAGAATCAAAAGGGAACAAATGAAACATAAGGTATGTAGATATTACAAGCATGCTCCAAAGATTCATTGAAACACAATGCTATGCATCAAAAGTTTAAACCAGAATTTTAAGAATATGTAGTTTCCTTGTGGAGGCACTCATAATAAATAAAAGACATCTCTTAATATTGCATTAATATGGATAAATCTAAGGGTTATTCTTGTATCAGTTTCCTATGGCTGCTATAACAATTACCACAAACTTAGTGTTTTATAAAATCATAAATTTATTTTCTTACAGTTTAGGAGATCAAGAATCCAAAACTAATGTTGCTGGGATACAGTTAAGTGTCAAGCAGAACTGATTTATTCCGAAGCTTCCAAAGGAAAATGAATTTCTTTTTGTTTTCAGCTTCTATAGCCAACTGTGTTCCTTCACTCACTCTCACTCTTTTATCTTCAGAGCACATTGCTCTGACCTCTGTTCCATCATCACACCTTTTCTCTCTGACTGTGACTCTCTTGCCTTCCTCTTACAAGGACCCTTGTGATTTTACTGGGCCCACCTACGTAATATAAGGTAATCTCCCCATTTCAAGGTCTTTAACTTAATCACATATGCAAAATCCCTTTTGCTATGTAAAATCAGATAATTAAAGTTTCTGGAAATTAGAATGTGGACATCTTTGGGATTATATTATTATATCACAATTCTGTACATCTATTTTCTAATCAGTCTAAAAAGTAATGCAAAGCTTCTAGGTAAAGTAATAATCATATTATCATCATGATAATCTGTTAGGTAAAGGAAGAATATTATCTAAGGATACATTACAAATAATTCAAAGTTACTCAAGACCAACTACTAAAAGAATCATAAGATGACTTCTGATAGTAACATATTTGTAAGGCAATTGCACCAAATTTTTCTGAAATAATGATGCTTCTATGTGTGACTAAACTAAAATTTTGAAACCAACTCCTTAAAACATATAAATGAAAAAAGTCCTCAAATGATTTCAAAATACTCCTTCAACAATGCCATATCAAGATATATATATATATATATATATAATGAAAAGTTATGACTAGTTCTATGGTGTCATCTCAATATGCTATACATTAAGATGCCTTGTCTATGTCTTAATCCAGTAGCCAAGGCTTATTTAAGAATTTTAGTCTCAGCTAAATTAGTCAACATATTTTTAGGTCATAAACTATAATTACCTTTAAATCTAATGTTACCAAATGTAATACAATCCCTATTGCTAATGGAGCACCTCTAACATCTTCCAGACAATTAATCAATTAATGTTACCTCTTTTTTTCTCATAATACTATCTGCCAATGTAATACTGTGATTCCAGAAATACTATTATGTTTACCTGATGTGGGAGATGCTCACAATAATATCATTGTATTTTGTTGAGAGTCTATGCTAAGAATATATCTTGTGGACAGTGTTGTAGTTAGATAAATCCTGACAAAATCATTTCTTGTTAGGCCTTATGTAAATAATGATGGACAATTTTAGATTACTTTTTCAATAACTACTCCAGAATTCTTTGAACAATCCAATCTGTTAACAAATTTCAAATTTACCCAGGGGCCAAACTTATGATCTTTCTGGGGCCTTACAAGTTGCTAAATAAGCAAGGTTAAATACGTACATTAATATTCATGATGCTTTTAATGTAGTTCATGATCTGACATGTTTTAAAAACAAAATTGTTAGTTAACCTTTGCAAGTACCACGTTAGAAAATGGACAACAAATACATGAATTATTTAATGTCTCAATGCTTTCAGCAAAAATATTGCATGCACAAAAAATAATGGCCCTGGCCTACTATAAAAAATCATACTATAAGACGTGGAACAAATGCATTAGCAAATCATTATGCTAAACAAGCTGTTCTAACTCAAGTTTTTTGCAGAGACAAATTCATGGATACATTTATAGATTTCACCATGGATGAACAATCTCTGACTCAGAGATCTGAAAAAATATTAGGAAAAGTCTAGCTGTTAGATCCATTAAAAATAATCTGAGAAATCCAGATGGCTGTGCATTGGGACCAGAAACCTTAACTGGACAAGTGGACATTTGCTTAAGTACTCCATGAGACAACTCTTTAATATAGTCAAACACTGATTGAAATACCACTCTAAAATAGCAATTCGTGACTCATCTGTAACCAACCTGATGTTGGAAAAGTTGCAAAAGTGGCTGGCACATGAACAAGAACTATATCCTAAGATAAGATTTGAGAATCTCTAAATGAATTTTATGTTATTTCCCCACACTGTGAGTTGTGAAAAATGTATCAGTCAGTATGTGTTTATTTTCTATGTTTAAACATTCACCTATTTAAAAATCCATAGCACACCAGTGCCCTTGTGCCTTTGCTGGAAAGTGATTGACTATGCTTTTCGTGGGTCTAGTTTTGAGCAATTCCGTTTCATGAATGTGGAATATCTCTCCTTTTATTTATCTACCTTGGTTTCTCTCATTATAGTTTGGTAGATGTGTTCATGATGATCCTGGACATATTTTGTTAAATTTATAAATAAGTATTTTATTTAGTGCTATTATAAATGCTATTGCTTGTTTTAGAATTCAAAATTTTAATTGTTTATTGCCAGTATACAGGTTAGCAACTGACTTTAAAAAAAAGATTTGATCTTTTTAGAGCAGTTTTAGGTTCACAGCAAAATTGAGTGAAAGGTACAGAGATTTTTTTTTATATAATCCCCTGTCCCCACACACACCACCACCTCCCCCATTAATACCTCTCACCTCAGTTGTGCATTTGTCACAATTTATGAACCTATATTGACAATGTAGGTTTACATTAGGGCTCACTCTTGGTATTGCATTTAGGCAAATGTACAGTGTCATATATATACTACCATAGAATCATATGGAGTATTTCCACTGCCCTAAAACCCTGTGTGCTCCACCTGTTCATCCCTCTCTCCCACCTGACTCTGGCAGCCAAAGGTCTTTTTTGACTATCTGTAGTTTTGCTTTGTTTATAATGCCATAGAGTTGGAATTATACAGTGTGTAGCTTTTTCAAATTAGCTTCTTTGTCTAAGTAATATTTAAAGATTCCTCCGTGACTTTTTACCACTTGATAACTCATTTATTTTTAGTGCTTAACAATATTATGTTGTCTAGATATATTTCAGTTTATTTATCCATTTAATTACAGAAAGATATCTTGTTTGCTTCCAAGTTTTGGCAATTATGAATAAAGCTTCTATAAACATTTGTGTACAGGCTTTTTTGTGGACATAAGTTTTCAACTCCTTTGGGTAAATACCAAGAAATGTGATTGTTGGATCTGGATCAAGAGTATTAGTTCTGTAAGTTTGTAAATCTTGGGATATAATTCTGGATTGGCTTCTCTTCACTTCTTATAAATTTTGTAATCCATTTTTGTGTAGTAGTTTTATAATGACTATAATCCAGAGACTTAAATGCCTCTTGAAAGCCACTCTTCTGAAAATAATTCTACAAATAATTAAAATTAAACAACACAAAAGGATGATAAAATCACGTTGACAAATGTTCAGACAAAACCAGTCATTCTTAAATATTGTCTTCCAGGAGAATCAAATAAAATAATGAACAATATCTGATTGTTGATTCTGAAACTTTGGCTGAGGAGTGACCAAAGGGGTTTGGGGAGAACAAGAATAATGAGTAAAAATTTTTCAAAATAAAGAAAGGAAAACACTGAATATTCTTTGTCTGTAATTACAAGCATTCACAATGTAATCAAAGAGATAGAGGGAGTAGTGGGAGATGGAAGTGAGAAGAGAGAGAGTTTTATACCGTTACTAATCAATTAGCAGAGGCGCCCTTAATTGTGCATACCCTAAAGGTAAGTCAATTAATAGCAACCCCTCATTTCTGGATGTTAACCAAACAGAAACACCCTTACTTCATTAAATCTACCTCCTTGGTGAGAGCCAATCCCTAAATAGTTCTGCTTCTTTCAATATTTAAATATGTTCATCCCTATAAAATATATATATGGAGAAAAAACACAATATGGGATTGGCTTACTTTGAATTAGGTGTCTGTATGTAAAAGAGACCATACACTGAATATGGAATCTTTGAAAAATGTTCTAATTTATCTTCTATATCTTAGGAAATCTATTCTTTTTCTTTTTCGTTCTATTTTCTTTTTGACACAGAATCTTACTCTGTCATCCTGGGTAGAATTTAGTGGCATCATTGTAGCTCGCTGCACCCTCAAACTCCTGGGCTCAAGCCATCCTCTTGCCTCAGCCTCCCAAGTAGCTGGGGCTACAGGTATGCACCAGGACAGTTGGCTTATTTTTAATAGAGATGGGGTCTCTCTCTTGTTCAGGCTGGTCTCCAACTCCTGAGTTCAAGCAGTCCTTTTGCCCCGGCCTCCCAGAGTGCAAGGATTACATGTGTGGGCCAACGCACCCGGCTGATGGAAATCTATTCTTATAAATGGAAAGTAACATTACACTTAAATGTCACTGTGTAGCTCTCTTACTAGGAAACTATGTTTTTTCACTGGAGTATAAGTTATAGACCAAAGGTAGGCATGGTCTATTTGGTTTTCGCCAGTCTCAGTTTGTATATATTTTTTTCAAATTTATTTTTAATAGTAATTCCCCTTTCTTCCTAAAATATCTCAGTTGGAAACTTTTATTTCATGCTACGAAAGAGTCAATGTTCTGGCCTCCTTCTTGCCATAAGTGACTAGAAAATTGAATGAAATATATTAAACAACTGTTTTTGGACATTATATAATAGGCAGCATGTGATTGACGCACCTAAAAATGGTGAACAATGCTTGAAAAGTAGTTGGGGAAGGGAATTAGGGGTCTCAATAGGGGGAAGGAAATCCTCTAAAACTGATTTATGTGAATAACTGTACAACTTGGTAAATTCACTAATAATCATTTAATTGTACACTTAAAATGGAATAAAGGCATAATATGTAAAGTATACTGCAATAGAGAAAAAAATAGTGAACAAAAGAGATAAAAAAAGTGATCATTTTTTCATCACTGTACAATAAGAACAAAAAACTCAGGCAGAGTATGTTTATCTCAGTCAGCCAAGGAAAGAGGTATTAGAGTTTAGGAAGATTTATGTGATTGTTATTCGGAGCAGATTGACAGAAATTAGGAAACTATGTAGAGAAAGATATATACACAGTAATCTATATATTAATATATTAAGTAATTTTTTTCAATATATAACCGTAGCTAAATAGGTAAAACTCCATAAGCCCAGGGTAAGTACAAATACTTTGCAGCTGAAAAATTCCCTGAGATCACAAAAGTCTGGGAGATATTCAAGTTTCAAGTAGCATAAGTAGAAATTATGCATGGAATATCTGGGGAATTCAGTCAAGATCATAGAAGCATTTCACTTTGAGAAGAGGGCTTAACTAGGCCTAAAGTATAGGTTGCTTTGAACTTTCCTTCAAGATATTCACTGCAGCTCAGAAGTTCTCAACTCAGTGTGATTTTGCTCCCCAGAAAAATTTCTTAGAATGTCTGAAGACATTTTTGATATTCACAATATGTGTGGGGCATGCTATTGGCATCTCATAGGTGAACGGAAAGGAAGCTTGTTGAACAGCCAACAATGAAAAGGATAGCATCCAAAACAAAGAGTTATGTATACCAAATTATCAATAATGCTGAGGCTGAGAAGCTTTATTTTTACTAAATATCACAAACTGACCGTACGAGTTTGGAATCTTGTCCCTCAAATGTTTTGTTTGATTAGATAAGCAATATTAATAGCAATAATTTTAATTCACAAAGTCACTTCTTAGTATTAAAATTTTAAGAGATGTGTGTTCTTCATAAATTTAGGGCTTCACTTCACATTTACTAGGTGCTAATAAGAAAGACACATGAATAAGTGGATTTTATTAACCGCAATTATTTGAAAACAAGTATAACTCAAAAACATTACTCAAAGTGTTTATCAAAATACTATTTCAATCATTTTTGATGAAATAAAAACAGTTTAATTGAAATGTCTACAATATTTATTATAACCCAAATAATAATACTATAGATGACTATGTTGTAGGAGTTACTTTTTTCCATAATTATTTTATCTGTTAAGGATTCAAGATATTTGTATTTCTAGAACAAACCTGGAGGGATATGAGATGAAAAATTATTAAAACTCATTTGCATGTGTTGATATTTGTAGATTATAACAGTGTCATATGCAAAGCGTACAGATGGCTTCATTTATATGGTATTAATTTTCACAAGCACTCAAAACCTGAAACAGTATTTGCTTACCAGGGTTACCTTCTTACAGTAAGTTAGTGTGCAGAATTGAAGTAGTTCTTATTATATAAACATATGGTAAGTGGTTATGTATGAGAATCAGATATTTAAAAGATAACCCTTGCTTGAATAAGTATAAGGCAAATTTTGTACACTTTCTATTTTTCCTAAGATAGTGGAAATCCTGCAGAACTCAGTGAGATTGGTCACATATATTCTCACTATTTGGGAAAAATTTCAGCAGGAAGCTGTAACAAAGCTTAGTAAAAAGTTCTTAACTATATTTTGTACTCTGTTAAGAAGTTGGTTATGAATTTTACAGTTTCAATTAGAAACAAAAAATAAAGTAGGGAAATAGTGGTATTTAAATTTATATAAGTGAAAGTACTCAAATTTTGCTGTGTGATAAATCACTCTTCAAATTTTTTTTCTCTTTATTGAAGTGTAATTTACATATCATGTCTTTACTCCATTTTAAGTGTACAATTAAATGGTTATTAGTAACTTTACCAAGTTCTACAGCTATTCACATAAATCAGGTTTAGAGGATTTTTTTTGTTTACTTAATTTTATGTGATTGTTTTATTTGGTTTTTTGAATACTCATAAGTTCAAGAAGATCTTTGAAAGAGAAACAAGCATAACATAAGAATTTAGTATACTATAAACCCACACAAATAAAAATAGACAACGGCATATAAAATAACATATGCAGTTATAATTAAAATGAAGTTTTGGATTAAAAGTCATGTGTAAATGATATTCTTCAGAAATATGCTCATTCTTATCTATTTATTTCAGCAACAAAAAAATGAAATATCCATCTTTACTTGCATCTTTTAAAACAAGTCCATTTTCTCTACATGTTTGAGTAAATTTAGTGTTTTCTTTCCTGTAGCTTCTTTTATGTATTTTGAAGTAAAGATTAAGAGCTAAATCTCTTCAAGCATGTTAAGCCAAGGGTCATCATCATGAACTAATGTTCTTTAACTTTTCATATAATTCCTCCTCAATGCAGGCTGACCCACTGCACCACCCTCAATGTATGATTTTTATTGATATGAAATCCTCCTCTGTCCAGTTTAATCAGATCCTACAAATACACATCAAGCCCAGGTCATGAAAAAATGGGATTAATTCCCTCAGCCAAAAATGCTGAACTCAGCTAAAATGGTTAGGTCTTACATCTCTAGTACATGACATAGCTAAATTTGTACACAGATAAAAAAAAAACCCTTCAGTTTATTTTTTCCCTGTAGATTTATCCACAAAATGTTCAGATCCAATTTCCCATCACTGCTCTTTCTCAAAAACATGTTGATTGTAAACTCTGGAATGATCCTTTCTGTGGATGACAAAATCCCTTTCATGTTCATATTCTTTTCTGAAATATTGCTTATTTTCTCTTTTCCCTTCACCAGAATGGATGCTCCCTGAGAGAGGGGACCTTGTCTCTCTAGTCTTCTTCACCTAGAGGAAAGCCTGGCACAACATGCACTCAATGTTGAGTGAACTGATGAATAAAATGTTAATAATAGCTAAGGCTTATATGGTATTTATTGTGCACCAGGCATTTTGCTAAATGCTTTACATATATCAACTCATTTACTCCTCACAAGAACTCTTTGAATACATTGGAAATGAGACATAGAATAATCAAGTAATTTACTCAATTTTACATAATAAGAGGTGGATCTGGGGTTGGAAGCCAGGCAGCCTGGCTTCACACTTCATGTTTTAATCACTGTGCTCTCTTAATATTTGAAAATTTTAATCTTAGGGGAAAAAAATGAGCATTTTTTTTCTCATTTTGAAGCACCTTAAGACTTTAGATTTATCTATGTAATGCACATTCATTGCCTGACTTGCTGAGATAGGTGTTGGTAGCCTCCTAAAGGAACAACATTTCATAAGAATGTAGACATGAGACACACCTGTAAGATCTGCTTCTCAAAACACCAAAGGCAGGCGATCTCATTCAGGTCAGTATAATTTGAGCCTGGACTGAACTATACAGAATCACCTAAAAGCTGCATTTTTGCTGTTTTGTGCTGAAAGTTGTGAGTAATGATGCAATATATCCTCAGAAGAATGTTAGTATGAATGTGGTTATTTCGCTTTCATATTTTTAGCTTTAGAACAAAGTCCTAAAATAAAGATGGTTTAGAACAAATCACCTAAATTGAAAAAAAGAAAACTTTCAGGGTTCAAGTAATACACATTGATTTTTCCCATTAACTACATCTGATGTTGTTCTTTACAGAAATATAAGTTTTCTGTTTTAGAATATTCCTTCTCAAAGGACAGGATTACATTATGAGGCTTGCACCTTCACTTTCCCAGGCTCTCTTTCTGGCAGAAGGTGAAGAGTTACATGGACACAACAAGGAGGTTCATATTTAGATAATACCACAGAGGATCAAATTTGGACAGAATGCATTTTCTCAGCAATGATTATAGCACAGTTGCATCCAGATTCCAGGGAACGTAAGGGTGCAAGTGCCAGGACAGCGTCCAGCTTGATTTGCCAGCAACAATTCAGTTGCCAGCCGGACATCCCTCAGTCCACAGGCCGCGGAGGTAGTATCCTTACTAGGCAGGGTATTGGCATGATTTTTGATGAGATTCCAGCCACTAAAGCCTCTATCTTCTTGTGAATAAATATGTTGATAGGAATTTACTGGAAAGCAAATACATGAGTAGACTATAATATTTTAATGATCATAAATCGAGACATGCATATATAAATGATGTAGGCATAGGCATAGATATAGGTACAGATTGTGTGTGTGTGTGTGTGTGTGTGTGTGCCACCAAGTCACCCTCTATGTTACCTAACACCCACATTCTAGAACATAAAGCTGTTCAATTCCTAGGATACCTTCCCCCATGTCAGCTAAGAAGTAAGCACGGAGGCCAGTGAACAAAGAGTCACTTTCTGCAAGGCAGAACTTGGTGCTGCAAGAGAGACTGGCCAAGAAATATACTTCACAGCTAAAGTATTCGATTTTTTTGGAGATTTTAAGGAAAGTACATTCTCAAGCAGAACTGAACGTTGGTGAAAGTTAATGTTTTCTTTCTTCCTGGATGTGAACAGAAATGCATCGTCGTACCCCAATTGTTTTGAGAAGCCTCTTACAACCAGGAGGAAAGTGGACCTCTGGACACAGCTGGCATACAAGCTGGAGAGAACCAAAAGAAAAATGGAAAATTTAAGACACAAATTTTATTGGGCCAAGTTTAAACCCACTCATCTTTGAAATTCCAATTATTTTGCTAAAATACTCTCTTATTCTCTAAGTCAATTTTATTATCTTCTATTACTTTACAAACTAAGGAATCTCAAGTGCTAGCTGTATTATTCAGCATGTGTATTAATCTATTTGGGTGAAGATATCTTTTTAAACCACCAGGCCCTGAGACACATTGCTTTTATATAACACACTTATATTATGTATGATAGTACATGTGTTTTTGTTTACCTTTGTGTATAATAATGAGGGTTATTTTTATAGTTCTGTTTAGTTTCATTCAGCCACATTTTTCTGTTCTTATATCTTAGCCTTCTGATTCATACATCACACTTTCTTCAAATGACTTTATTCAAACCAGTAGTAAAACTCTGTGTGTGGAAGGGAGTATTTTTGAATGGCCGATTAAGCTTTAGGGAGGATGAGCAAGAATCTTGTTCTTATGCTGCTGAATATCTATGTGTACACAGCAACTCTATTTTCTTAGATTTTCCAGAGGAGAGTAAACACTTTAGATTACAAATCTTTTATTTTTTAACATGTACCAAGTACATAGATATTAGAGCCAATAGAATTTTATGAGACAGAGAGACACCATCCAACATATATAGCCTCAGTTAGTGCCCTCGTGTGCAGGCTACATTTTTGCTCCTGTGTTCCACTGTGACCACTATAGTTATGTCCAGTGTGACCACTGTATTTATTTCTGGTGTCTCTTCAAGCTGTTCCTCAAATTACATGCTGCTACCTAGTGTGTAGTTACTTTGTCAATAATGTGTTTTTCCTGTTTTTAAATAGACTATAAATATATATTTTAAAATATAGCAAAATAGAAAAATATCAGAATATATCTCTTAAATATTGGCAGATTTATATATGTATATGTGTGTGTATATATATGTACAGATATTTATCTCTGTGAAACCTTCATGCTAATCAAGATAGAAAATTTCTATCACATCAGAAAATTGTGACACTTTGCACTCACCTCACTCACCATGGGTAAATACTGGTATGATTTATGTCCTCACAGATTTGTTTAGCCTGCTCTAGAATTTCGCATAAATAGAATCATGCACTGTGTATTGTTTTGTGTCTGGCTTCTATTGCTATACACAATGTCTGTGACATGCATTGATGCCTTGGATTTGTCAGCAGTTTGTTCATTTATATTGCTGTGTGAAAAAAGGTAGTATGGGCATTGGTACACACGCCTCTCTATGATTTATATTTGTATTTCTTCATGGTATATAAATACATAGAAATATACTTTCTGATTTACAGTATATGTTTATTTAGAACTTTGTAAAAAAATGGCTACATTATTTTGCAAAGTGGTTGTACTTTTTAAAATTTCCACCTGAAATATATGAGAAATTTTCAATTGTTCCACATTCTTGTTAATGATTTGGATTGTCTTTTTCTTTTTTTAATAACTATTCTAGTTGATGTGACATGGCATCACATTGTGGATTTAATTTATATTTTCATGATGACTAACACTATTAAAATCGTTTGAAATGTTTATTAGCTATGCTTATTAACTTCTTTGGTGAATGGCCTATTTAAGACTTATTAACCATTTTCTTCATTTGGTGGTTTGCCTGATTTTTGTTAAGGTGTAAGAATTGTTTTATATTTTTCTTTCTTTCTCTTTCTCTCTTACACACACATACCTGCTTTTTAAAACCACTCCCTGACATTAATATCTATATTTTATATGCATATCTATCATAGCTAGAGTATTAAATAATATTGAAAATGATTACATTGTATTTGAAAATAATTAAATTCATATAAGTTGAGATGATAAGACTCTTTCAACTATACTTTTATGGACACCTAAATAGATGTTTATGGGTTTTTGTTTATGGGCACCTAAATAGATGCCTATGTATTGAAGAGCACAGAATGGAAAAAGATGCTTTTTAATACTGCTATAAATTATGTTAGATACACTTAATTTATTCTCTAGAAAATATTTCGGCAGAAGACTATTTTTTTTTAATTTACTTTGATTGACAAAATGAAGAACAACAAATGTTTTTGGGGGAGAGGAATTATAGAGTCTAGAGTTTCCAAATCAGATATCTCATGCTCTTGTTTATGTATTTTATGCTACTATAATTCCTCAAATCTCCTAGAAATGATGTTTTTAAAATAAGCCATTAATTATTGGTATGAAGGAACACCTGTTTTACTTTTGTATAATTCATAACCAGCTGCCATCACACGATCAATTTTTGTGGGAGTAATTCACTGCTGAGCAAGCCAACATTGATATAAGGGAATAATTTGAAAATTATCTTCCAGCTCAACACAATTTGTAATATACCTATGCCCACTGCTTGGAAAATTCTAGTTATTTTACATTCACTTGTTTAAAGCAGGAAAAGGAAGGGTCATGATATTTAAAATATTCTAAATGTAAAGCTAAATACTTCATAAGTTAAATGATAAATTGAAGCAAATCCACATTTTGGGGAGCATTGACTAATCATACGAGTGATTTGTGATATAAATAACTTTGAAAATTACTCACCTAAGATCTTGTTTCATAATAAACTTCTCTCTGATAATAGGAAAGCTTGTAAGAAAGCCAACTTGGTCTAACATCCTTTCCATTTGGCATAATAAATCCTAAAATATTATTTGTAATAATTATGTTCCTAGGTAATTAATCTTTTCAATTTCCTTTATTGCTTTGAACAATAACATAGAGCAACACATTAAAAATAATATTTGAAGTTTAAGCAAATTAAAAAATATTGATATCAGAGAAAATTGGTTCATAATGTGTTTAATAGTATTTATATTGTAAATTGTTAACATGGCATATTTAAATATTTTCTTTATAAAGTGAAATAAGAAAACAATCATGAATAACCAACAGTAAATATTAGAAACACTGGACTTTGCAAAGTTACGATTTTAAAAAGCATATCTTTTTATTTAAATGCAATATTTAAGGTGATTAAATTAAAAGTGTCATTGAACATAAAATTTTCATACTAAGTATTTAAATTTATTTCTTTTAGATTTTTAAAAAGTGCACTAAGGTAATTCTTTAATAAAGAAATAAAAAGTTAAGGATTTAATGCTCAACATCCTAACTAGTAATCTGGAACAGAAAGATTCATATTTTAAGCCATATGCAGCAAAATGGTTGCCCATATTCAGCATATGAGACATGCCGGAAAAAAACTTTTCTTGACTGATAATAATTCTGTGACTAATGCTTAAAATATTTTCATCAGCAATTCTGTGAAGACACAGCTTGAGATGAGGCAAGTTTGTGAACTTGACTCATGTGAAAGTTATAATTAAAGATACAATTGGGAAGGGTTAGCAAGATGTTAAAATGTCTTGTAAACAGTTTGACAAAGCCACTATCAGAATGAATGTTAAAGAAGTAGGAAGTATAAAACATAAAAACATATTTAAAAAGATACTAAAATAATATTTTTAAAAAAATTAATCCTAGGTTACCCATATTTCTACCTCAAATTACTTAATGGGAATATATGTTTTCTCATACTCATAAAATGACGTATATAAGAATGTCCAATATAGCTTTATTTTAATAGTGTAAAACTGAGGGCAGCCAAAACATCTATCAATAGAAGAATAGCTAAATAATTTTCAAATACATATACTGTGATAGCATAAAGACATTAAAATGCATAAGATGGATCTGTATGTACTAATATGGAAAAATGACAGAAATGTATGAAAAAAATTGCAGAACATTATGGATTTATATAGAAAAAGTTTGGAGTCTTTTTTATCAAGCCACATGTAATGATCTAGGAGGTGAAATCAACTGGGAGTTCAACTATCTGTATTCATGAACATAAGTGCAGGAAAATTAAACAATGTATTAAAAAATTGAAGCCATATTGTTCAGTTTTTCTATATCTATGTTTATGAAGGAGTTTGAGAGATAATCATCAATTTGTAGTGCCCTTGTCAGATTTTGAAATTAGGTTATGTCGGCTTTGTAGGAGAACTTTGGAAGTATTCCTTACTTTCTGAAAGAGTTTATATAATATTGGTGTCATTTCATTTGTTTCTCAAATATCTGGAAAGAATTCACAGGTGAAGCCAACTGGGCTTAGAGTTTGCTGTGAGAGTAGGTTTTGACTTGCAGACTCATTTATTAGACGTAGAAAGATTCAGATTTTCTGTTTACTCTTATTCAGTTTTGTTAAATGGTATCCCCAAGGAACTGTTTATTTGAATTGTCAAATTATTGTCAAAACACTATAATCCTTTAACATCTATAAAATCTGTAGTAATATCCCATTTTTGAGTCTTATACTTATTATTTGTGTCTCCTCTCTTTTTGCCTTGATCTAGGGGGCAATGTTGTTTTATTAAAGAACCAACTTCTGGTTTTGTTGATTTTATTTTATGATTGTTACCTACTTTTTACTGGATTTCTGCATGTATCTTTATTTTTCTTCTAATTTCTTTGACTTTAATTTGCTGTTCTTCCAGTCTATTAAGCTAAATATATAGATTGTTTATTTTCAGCCTTCCTATCTACTATATACACTTAAGTTTATAAATTTTTAAGTATTCATGGCTTTAATTGCATGCTACATATTTTACATGCCAACTATATTATTATTTCCAAGCATTTTTAAATATCTACTGTGATTACTTATTTGACATAATTTATTTATACTTATAAAGTTTAATATCAAATATTAAAAAAGCAGATATGATGGAGGTAGGCAAATAAAATTAAATTGTAAATAGTTCTAGTCTATTAAAACCTAAACCTTATCTTAAATACTTAATTTTATATAAGTTGTATATAAAATTATGTTATGTTAAAATTATGTTATGTTCTATTAATGTCAAGAAGCAAAATTAAAAATAAGAATAAAAAAGATGGAGGAGTTTTCATTAAGCTAAGTTTTTCTTAAATATTAATACATTTACCTGAATTTTGCAATTCTCATCTTCCTGTTTTTATTTCATTGTAAAGGTATTTTTTCATTTTTTAAAAGCCACTTTATTGAGGTATAATTTACATAGGAAAAGCTGTACACATTTAATGTGTACATCCTGATGGATCTGGGGCATGTGTCCAGCCCTGAAACTGTCACCACTATCAAGGCCATAAATATATGCATCACCTTCCAAACTTTCGTCCTGCCCCCTTTATTCTTATTCTTATTGCTTTTTTTGGTGTTAGAAACATTTAATATTAGATCTCTCCTCTTAACAAATTTTACAAATACAATGTTGCTAACTATAGGGACTGTGCTGTGTATAGTGTAGATTTCTATTATTAGAATTTATCCTGCATAATTAAAACTTTGAACCCTGTAACAATCACTTCCCCTTTTCCCTCCTTCCCTCAGTCCCCAGCAACCATTCTACTCTCTGCTTCTATGACGTGGACTATTTCAGATTCCACATGTAAGATTATATAGTACTTGTCTTTCTGTGACTGGTTTATTTCATGTAATATATTGCCCTACAGGTCCATCCACATGGTCACAAATGGCAAGATTCACATCATTTTAAGGTTGAATAATTTTTCATTTCTCATGTTTATCTTTCTCACGAATTGTCCCATTATCTATGAATTGATATTTAAGTTATTTCCATATTTTGGCTGTTGTGAATGATGGATGCTAAAAAGAACATGGGAGTGCAGATTTTTCTTTGAGATACTGATTTCGATTCCTTTGGCTATTCCCCAGAAGTGGGAACGTTGGATGGTATAATAGTTAGATTTTTAATTTTCTGAGGAACCTCCATACTGTTTTCCATAATGTCTATACCAATTTACCTGCCCAAGAACAATGTATAAGGGTTTACCTTTCTTTACATTCTAGCCAATATTTAATCTTTTCTGGATTTCTTAAAAAAATTGTCATTTCAACAGGTGTAGGGTAATCATTATGCCTTTGATTTGCATTTCCCTGATGATTAGTAATGTTGAGTACCTTTCCATATAACTGTTGGCCATTTGTATGTCTTTGTTGGACAAATGTCTATATAAGTCCTTTGCTTATTTTCTAATTGAGTTGTTTGCATTTTTACTATTCAGTTGTATGAGTTCCTTGTACATTTTTGATATTTATCCCTTATCAGATAACATGATTTACAAATATTTTCTCCCATTTATAGGTTGCCTTTTTATTTTGTTGATTGATTTCTTTGCTGTTTAGATGGTTTTTAGCTTGATGTAATCCCATTTGTTTACTTTTGCTTTTGTTGCCTGTGCTTTTTGTGTCATATCCAAGAAAAAAAATCATTGCTGAGACCAATGTCAAGAAGGATTTTTCTGTGTTTTTTCTTCCAGGGGTTTTACAGTTTCAGTTTTACATTTAGTCCTTTAATCCAGTTTTAGTTTGAGTTGATTTTTGTGTATGGTGTAAGCTATGGTCCAATTTCATTCTTTTACATCTGGATATCCAGTTTTCCCAATACCATTTACTGAACACACTATCCTTTTCCTATTGTGTATTCTTGGAACACTTATCAAATATTAGTTGACCAATGACCATATAGATATGGGTTTATTTCTGAGTCTTCTATTCTGTTCCATTTGTCTATATGTTGGTTTTTGTGCCAATACAATACTGCTCTGATTGTTGTAGCTTGGTAATATAATTTGAAATCAGGAAGTGTGATTCCTCCAGCTTTTTTCTTCATGCTCAAGATTGCTTTCTCTATTCAGACTATTTTGTGGTTATATGTAAATTTTATGATGGTTTTTTTCACTTTATGTAAGAAATATCTTTGGAATTTTGATAGGGATTTCCTGACTGTGTAAATTACTGAGTATAACAGACATTTTAATAATGTTGATTCTTTCAGTCCATGAACAGTGATACTTTTTTATTTATTTGTGTCTAATTTTTTCACCAATGTTTTATGGTTTTTGGTGTACAGATCTTTTTATCTCAGTTATATTTATATCTATCTGTTTTATTCCTTTTCATGGCTATTATAAATGACATTTTATTAATTTTTTTGTACTTTATTTATAGTATATAGAATTGCAACTGATTTTTGCATGTCGATTTTGTATCCTTAAACTTTACTAAATTCATTTATTAGTTTTAACATTTTAAATTAATTTTTAATTTCCAATTATTATGGATATATAATAGTTATATATTTATAAGGTGATTATTTGATATAGGCATATAATGTCTCAATTACTCTGATTTGATTATTATACATTTTATCCCTGAATTAACAGGGGTTTTTTTTAATGGAGTTTTTAGAGTTTTCTATATATGAGGTCATGTTGTCTGCCAACACAGACGGTTTTATTTTTTCCTTTCTGATCTGAATTCTTTTTGTCCTTTTTTTTTGCCTAATTGCTCTAACTAGGAATTCTAGTACTATATTAAATAAAAGTGACAAGATTGGGCATCTTTGTCTTGTTGCTGTTTATAAAGAAAATGCTTTTATCTTTTCATCATTGAGTATGATATTAACTGTATGATATGTGGCCTTTATTACATTGAAGGACATTCCTTTTTCACTTTATTTTGTGAACAATTTTATCATAAAGGATGTTAAATTTTGTTGAATATGTTCTCTGCAACTAGTAAGATTATAATATGATTTCCACTCTTTTTTTCTGTTAATATGATGTATCACAATTATTGATTTCCACATGTTTACCCATCCTTTCATTCCTGGAGTAAATGCTACTTGATCATCGAAAATAATCTTTTTCATGTGCTGTTGAATCTAAGTTACTATTATTCTGTTGAGGATTTTTACATGTATATTCATCAGGGATATTGACCTGTAATTTTCTTTTTTTGTAATGTCTTTGTCTCGCTTTGGTATCAGAGTAATGCTGGTATCATAAAATGAGTTTAGAGAGGTTTCTTCTTAAATTTTTTGAAAGAACTTGATTGGTGTTGATTCTTCTTTAAATGTTTGGCAGAATTCATCTGTATATTCATTTTAGCCTATATTTTTCTGTATTTTGGAGACCTTTCATTACTGATTCAATTTCCTTACTCATTATACATCTGTTCAGATTTTCTATTTCTTTATGGTTCAGTCATGATAAGTTTTATGTTTCTAGGAATTATTTCATTTCTTTCAGTTATTAAATTCATGAGTGTATAATTGTCTATAGTATTATTTTATGATCCTTTGTATTTCTGTGGTATGGGTTTTATTGCTCCTCTTTTAATTATAACTTTGTTTATTTGAGTTCTGTCCTTTTTTTTTCCTAGGTTAGTTTAGCTGACGTTTTGTCAATTTTGTTTATATTTTTTTAAAAAGAACTCTGAGTTTTATTGATTTTTCTATTGTTTCTCTGGTCTTCATTTCATTTATTTCTACTCTAATCTTTGTCATTTCCTTTTTTCTGCTAACTTTGGGCTTAGTTTGTTCTCCTTTTCTTAGTTCTTGTTGGTGTATGTACCACCATTATAATATTAGAATATTCTGAATTTGACTATATACTTACATTTATTAGTGAGTTCTATAACTTCACAATTTTTATGTTGCTGATACCATTTTGTTTCAACTTAAACAACTTCCTTTAGCATTTCTTGTAATGCAAGTCTAGTGGTGATTAACTCCTTCAGTGTTTGTCTGGAAAAAAATCTTTCCTTCATTCTGAAGAAGAACTTTGCCTTATATATTATTCTTGATTGACTTCTGTATTATTTTTGGTTCTTTTACTTTCAACACTTTTAATATATCATCCCACCTTCTCCTGGCCTGCAAGTTTTCTGTTCAGAAGTCTTCTCAGAGCATTATTAGGTTTGCCTTGTGTGATGAGCCTCTTTTCTCTTGTGACTTTCAAAATTCTTTTTGTTTTGACTGTTAACAAATTAGTTATAATGTCTCAATGAGGACTTCTTTATGCTCAATATATTTGAAATTTTTTGGGCTTGAGGGATCTGGATGTTATATTCCTCTTCATGTTAATGAATTTTCTTCCATTATTTCTTTAGATAAGCTTTCTGCCTTTTTTTTTTTTTTTTTTTTTTCTGTATCTGAGACTCTCATTTGTGTCTATTAAGCTTGTTTGATGGTATCCTATAAGTCCTTTTGGTGTTCTTTACTCTTTTGTTGTCTTTTCTTGCTGTTGTTACACTGATTGGACAGCTTCAAATGATCTTCAACTTTTCTGATATTTCTTCTGCTTGATAAAGTTTGCTATTGAAGCTTCCTGTTCTGTTTTCTAATTCAGACATTCTGTTCTTCATCTTTAGAGTTTCTGTTTGTTTCTCTCTGTGTTGAACAACTTATTTTGTTCCTATATAATTTTCCTGATCTCTTTTAACTATCTTTGTTCTCTCGCAGCTCACTAAACCCCTTGATGGCAATTATTTTGTTTTTTTTCAGGAAATTCATAAATCCACAATTCTTTGGCATCAATCTCTGGAGCTATATATTTTTTTCCTTTTATAGTGCCACATTTTCTTGATTTTTCAAGTTCTCTGAATCCTTGCCTTGCTGTCTTTACACTTGATGAAGCAGTCACCACAAGACTTACTGAATGGCTCAGGAAAGAAATATATTCATTAGTGATCCCAGTACAAGATTCTGGGTTACTCTCAGATATTTACTATGGGTGTGCCCACTTCACTCTTGTTCCCTCTTAGCTGGCAAAAATTAGCATTATGTGTCTTCTTTCAATTCCAGAAATTCACACCTGCTGCTGCGAGCCTCCCATTTATTTTCCCCATGGCAGTGCCTTTAAGTGTTCAAGACTGCCTTATCCCAATCCAAGAGAGTTGATCTGGTTGATAAGATATGCACCAGCTGTTGATCTACATGTGTTGCCTACAGAAGTGCATTAGGGCCTTGCATAGATATGTGAGTACATCCTCCATGAAAAGGCACACAGGATGCTGGGGAGGGATGTCTGGTGGTTAGCATAATTTGCAGGTGATCAATTTATGAGTTTCATGAGTAGGACGCTTGGTGGACTTTGGTGGAGTTTGGAGTGTTCTGGGTTGGGTAAGACTGAAGTGGACCTCCTAGACAGTCCTCCACTAGGCTGGGGAAGGTAGCCACTCATTTCACTTCTACTTTCCATGTGGGAAAAATTGTGGTCTGAAGGGGCTTAATTTGACCCTCAGCTGTGCTATGTCTGGGGAAGGGTGACGTGGATAAATTGAAACTACTTTTCTTACCCTCTTCAATGTGTCCATTCTTAAATATTTTGCTCCCCTGGGATTCGGAAACCTCTCATTTGGACCCCAGAGCTCACACATAGGTATTCTTGTCTGTGGGGTTTGTCAAAATCTGTGTCTCTGTTGAGGGATGAATGCTAGAGCCTCTTATTCTGTCATTGTGATGACATTACTCTTTCCTTTATTTTTAAACCACAATTATAATTCCTAGCCTATTTATATTGTATATTTCATATAGTTGAGATTTTTTAATTTATCCATTTTATTTCCTTTTTAAGACATTTTCATGACATATAGAATTATTCCCCTTAATTTATCATCATGTCAAGTTGGTGCTCATTGTAATGATATGTTTAAAAATTATGTTGCTAAGATTTATCGCACTTTAGGTGATATTTTGCAAGTGCCATTGTTTTAATAAGTTGAAAAGCACAATTTTAAATTGCTTTCATATTGAAGAAAATATGAAATTTATTGTATTAAAATTTCAACATTATTTCAAATTATTACTACATTCTACATCATTATTACATTCTATATTACTACATTCCACATTTATGTTTCTTGATTAAACTTAACAGTTATTGACTCTAAAAAACTGCACATTACAAGTAATATTTTAAAGGAAGTAAAGCCAGCTGGTAGTTTGGAGGTTCAGTTTTGAGGTTAGGCAGGAAGTTCCTGCTGTCTAGGGAGTGGGAAATACAGCAGGTGAGTTTGTAAAGATACAAGTGATCAGCTCAGTTTTTCTATGAAGAGTGACCTACATTTCTTACTCATATCCTTATGTCACCTACAAAGGATATAAAGTCCTGGAAGAGAGTCTCTGCTCAGTCAAGCAAGCATAGATCAATACTACTCACTTGTATTGGGAAAGCTTGAGAGAGGAAAACTTAACACCTTAGCCAGAATTATTTTCTCTCCAATGCTGTACACACTAGAATAGACAAATTTTTCAAAAGGAACTTGACAAATGTACAGCATACAAGATAAATATGCCCCAAATGAAAAATCAAACAATTGGATAAAATTCAATCACATTTATAAACATGCACAACTCTTGGAGAAATGAAATAAACATATTTAAGAGTATTAGTCTATGCCGTTCACGTCAATGCAGGTATCAACATATTAATTTTGAGTTCAAAATATTTAGTAAAATGGAGTATTTTTTTTTCAATAAAAGGGATAGAAGGTATAAGTGAATATTTGGAAGAAAAATGAATTAAAATATTCTTGGTAGGTTGATTTGGGAGTTATCTCTAAAATTGTAGCCAGATTAGCTTCATCAAAGCATTCCCTGAATATGAGTTTTACTTCATGTTACAAGGTAATGAACTGCATGAATAGAATAACTAGGTCCCTACTGAATGGCGCTGTCATGTAGACAAGTAGCAAAATAAAAAAGATTATTCTGCTTGATCCAATTTTGATGTGCTTTAATAGGTATGGTCTTCATTATAAAGATAAGATTGGACTTGGTAGACTAAGTGAAGTGGAAAGTTGAAATGTTATCTCAAAAATTTCTGTAGAAATAGAAAGCTAAATTAGATTAGGAATGAAAACTTAATTTAGACCTGAAAAAAGAGAATTGGAGATCTATTTTGTTCATGTTTATCAGATAATTATAAAATATCTCCTTTGCTTAAGGATATGCCCATTTTTATCCACACTTTTAATTTAATGGCAATAATATGGTGGCAAAATACATTTTTTTTTTAAATGAAGCATCTTAGGATGGGCTGGTTTACAAACATTTACTGTTTTTTGTGTGGAGAGCAATGCATTAGGTGCTGGCAGTGAATGTTCTGGTAAGGGAAGATGTATGAAAAGAATAAATGCAATAGCAGCTTTTTCATGATTAAAGATTAGGTACTAGATTATTCCCAAAGAGAAGTATTAGTTTGCTATCATCTACTTTTATTTCACTATGACCTAAAGTTTTATTTGATAAAATATTTATAGAACACACCACTAGAACAAAATCTTTTAGATATTTTTACCTAATAATAGTATATGTACTCTTTTTAATGGAACTTTTACTGTATTAAAATGCACTGATAACTGATCTGTGTTATGAGTAGTGAGGCTATGGAAGTGTAAATCACCGTGTTGTGTTGAGTTTGACAATGTATTCGGAGCAAACTGTGCTAACATGAAAACGAATTAAAAACATTTAAGTATGCTACCTATTGTATCATCAATTAAAATTCACACAATACAAACGCAAAAACACAATTTAAAGCTACATTCATTGATGAACTTAATATATGTAATGAATATTTTTACATTTTTTAGGAAAATTTTTGAGCTGTTTGGTCTACTTTTTAAAAAGCACAAAAAAATTAGGAAAAGAATAAACCTTAGGAATATGTGTGCTTGTTATTTCATTCAACAAATATATTTGATCATCTATTATTTCATTCCAAGCTATGTAGTAGTATGATGGGTAAACCCAAGACAAATAACAAATGGCTTCAGAGACCATGGAAAAATTCAGATTTATCTCTCACTGTAAGTAACCTGTGAAAGTATTATGGATGTTGTGAATTATGCAATGACTATGTTTCTGTACTTTTCATTGTCTTCTAAGAACCTTTAGTAAGAAAATTTGAATTAAGCAAAAAGGATTACTGGGTGCCTCCAGTGAAAAACAGCATGTTTTTAGAATAAAGTATTCTGAGTGTTATTTGATTCTATCTTTTCAGGACTTTTTTTTATTCAGTTGTTAGATGAGGGGTACATATTTAGCTTCCTTTTGTCTCTCTCTTCTCACTCACTGTTTCTTTCACTCTCATTCTGGCTCTCTTCTGTTTTTTATACACCATTTCTAAAGAACATCACAACACCTATTCCTATATATAGTAGTATCTATTTTTGTATAACAAATCGCCTCAAAAGTTAGTGGTTCAAAACAAGACACACTTATTATCTCACAGTTTCTGTGAGTCATAAATTCAGCAGGTATTAGCTGAGTGTCTCTGGCTCAGGGCTGCCCACAAGGTTGTAGTTTAGGTGTCAGCTGGGACTACAGTCATCACAAAGCTTCACTAGGGGATGATCCACTTCCAATTTCCCTGAAGTGGCTGTTAACAGACTCCAGGACATACCTGGCTATTTGACAAAGATACTGGTTCTGCTGTCGTGCTTGTCTTTTTCTATAATGCTGTCTGCAATATGGTAGTTTGCTTCCCACAAAAGAGTGAGAGAGGAGAGCGGATGGAGAGGATGGCAAGCAAAAGAGAGATGCAGTCATTTTAGCCTAATCTCAAAATTGACATGTCATTACTTTTTTTCTATATTCTCTTCTTTAAGAAAAAAATCAAAATTGCCAAAGCCAATCCACACTCAAAAAACTACCGTTGTACAAAGTCATGAATGATAAGAGGCATGGATCATTGCAAGCCATTTTATAGTTTGTACACCACTCCATGGAAGCAACAACAAAAACTGTTTACTTGCTAAAGAATTATATGAACCAATATAGTATGTTTGGATGGATTTTAACAATAAACATCTTACACATAAATATACTGGAAAAAACAGGAGTAGCTCAAAACATAAAAAAAATAGATAATAAAAAACCAAATAGCTTAAATGTTAATAAATCATTAGATCATATTCTCTTTCCGGTGAAGTGTGTCTAATAGTTGCCATCGCTGATAAATAAGCTGGTATCATAGGTCTTTTGCAATTAGCTTTTCAATTTTTTCTTTTTTTTTTCTTAAATTTTACTTTATCTCAAGAAGAAGATTGTTTCTTACCTATAATCATGGTGGTTAAAAAAAAAGATCAGAAATGGTTTTTTTTGTTGTTGTTGTTGTTTTTGTTTTTGTTTCTGTTTTTTTTTTTTTTTTTTTTTTTGTGACGGAGTCTAACACCATTGCCCCAGCAAGAGTGAGTGCCATGGAGTCAGACTAGCTCACAGCAACCTCAAACTCCTGGGCTCAAGCGATCCTTCTGCCTCAGCCTCCCAAGTAGCTGGGACTATAGGTATGTGCCACCATGCCCGGCTAATTTTTTGTATATATTTTTAGTTGGCCAATTAATTTCTTTCTATTTTTAGTAGAGACGGGGTCTCGCTCTTGCTCAGGTGGGTTTCGAACTCCTGACCTTGAGCGATCATCCTGCCTCAGCCTCCCAGAGTGCTAGGATTACAGGTGTAAGCCCCCGTGCCTGGCCGAGATCAGAAAGGTTTTAAATTTAAACATGTTGATTGGACAGAAAGTAATAAAGTCAAGAAGACTGGATTTATTTAAGAGATCAGTGACAGAATTCTTTTTCATGATTCCAACACATGAAGTTTCTTAACTACTCTGATCACTGACCTTGCCAAGTTCTCAGACATAAATATTTTAGAATCAGTCTCTGGCACTTTCTTCAAGAAAAAACATTTAAATGTCCTGAGATTTAAACCCGTACCATGCCTTGGTTATTGCAAATAAATGAACCATGATACTCTCCTATGTCTTACATACTTGAAGATTTACTGTATACATTTTTAAAATATATAGGTAGGGAAATGGGCATGTTAATGCATGGTTAGTAGGTGTGTTGGCAATTCTGTATGGACTAACTTGAAACAATTTCTCAGAAATATTTTTTCATAAAAAAAATTCAAGACATCAGAGCTGTTCTTTAGGCATTATATCCTGGGGGGTGTGTGTGTATGTCTATACACACACACACATAATATTAGTATATGTATATTCATAAATATATATAATATTTCAGAAGTACTTCCTTTGGAGATAAATGTATCAGATTTTGGGGATTACTTTTGACTAAATAGTCTTGTATTTTTAGATTTTTATCACTTTCTTGTATTAAAAATTGAAAAAACAGTAAGATGAATAAATGAATACATTATTACATTTATTACAGATTATTACAGAACTAAATCTGATACCTATGATTTAGCAAAATTTACTTTTGTACATTAAATTTCACATTTGCATTATTATAGCAGCTCTTAAAGAAATCAAAAGTGATTATCCAATAAGTTTAAAAGACACTTTTTTTGCTAGCATTTGTTATAATTACAAACCAATTCATGATTATACTGAAAATATTTTATTAAAATATTAGTTTTTGGAGTAAGCCAAAATGAACAACTAGAAATTATCTTGACTTGTCACATCATCCTGGCTAGAAGGCAGAACGCTGGACTAAGGAGAGTGGAGAGCAATTGCAGCTCAGGTATGGATCTCAGGGAGAAACAACAGAGAAGTCTGGGCACTCAACCTAGAAAAACTATGAAGCTGAAAAAAAAAGAGGGGAGAAGACAATGGTGCAGACCAAATCCAGAGATGCTTGGAGTTCAGTGAAAGCATAAGGGGGGCTTTCCCTCCCCCACCTAGGTACCTTTGGTGAACAGTGTGACATAAAACACATAGCAGGTGCTGTTACCCTCCATGATTCCAGGCACAGTGACTAATAGGAATGGTGGGGTGAACCAGCAAACACTAGGAGTTTGGGTGTTCAAAAGGGATACTCCATGGGAGAGTGCCAGGAGAGACCGCAGTGCCAACTTTGCTACACCTAGACACTTCCTGTTCTGCACCTCCTCCAATCACAGCATCAAAGAGAATAATTTTAGCTCAGGCCAGCTGGTAGCCATAGACCCTCCCACCACTACAACTGTGAGAATTCTCTGAACCGAGAAGCACAGGAACAGCTGCTCTCTCTACAGTGAGTGCATGTTCCTAGCCAAGCCCACCACTGAGAGCAGCAATTTGCAAGCTTCCTGCTCCCAAGTGTTTGGTGGGATCATGAGCTGGTGGCTTAAGCAGGCAGGCTGGACCCGGTGCACCCTGGATACAAGAGCAGTGCAAGAAGTCACAGGAGAGAGATATCAGTCTTGGATTCAGGTGGTGAGGAAGGGTTCACAGACATATCCAAAAATGAGAGAGGATGGAGGGGTGCTGAGTAATGGGGATCTGTAAGCATGCCCATCCCCCACCTCTGCCGAAGAACTGCCATATTGGATAGGGGTGTGGCACTTAGAGTGAATTAGCTTATGCCCTGGTTTTCATGACAACTGAATGCCTCAGGTACACCGGCTGAGGGGAGCAGTGATCCCTTCCCCCACTCATTACAATAGGGAGGGCAGCTTGAGCCAAGGAACTGAGTAGTGGCCACTTCTTCCCAGCAGGAGCATTTCCTTGGCAGAGGTCCTTGTGGACAGAGAGGCCTTCCTCTCTCCCCTTGGGGTCTTGTGGTGGTATAGGTGTCCACAATAGGGGATCCCCCTACATGCCAGCATCCCATGGAGATGCATGATAGTGGGTCACACAAAGAGACTGAGGGGTAATTCTAGAGTAAGTCTCAGGCAGTGAGGAAAATCATGTGGGCTGATCTGATGGGAGAGTGCTGTGGAGTTCCGGGGAGAAAATAGAGAGGGTGCTCATTCTACTCCACAGAACACTGTGCTAGCGGATACTGGTGGAAAGAGCCTGACCTGGGGCCTTAGCACACAAGCGATTAGGCCCCTCCTTTGGGAACAACCTTCTGGGCTTGGAGAGATTGCCTTGAATTTCATACCAGCCCCTCCATCTAGAAGTTGGATAAGCAAACTCTGAGCCCTGCTGAGGCTTTGTAAAGCCTCTCAGGCTCTTGTAATCCAGCCACAATTTGTCTTGCTCCTCCCCCTACCTCAGCCAGAGTAGAGATTAAACAACCCTCTAGGACCTAAAAGGAGTACCCTAAAGCTTGGGCATTCATGTGCCCCTCCTAGGGCATCAGAAATTACCATAGGCACAGAAGACCATCTTGGCAGCTGGCTCTTTCACACAAATTTCAACCAGTGACAGGGGAAACAACACCATAGCAGCAGATTCATACTCACAAATACTTTCCACCATCCCAGAGATTAAGGTGAGGGACCTAACTCTCTACACATCATTGGGAACATGTGAAGACAACAGGTCAGAGGTAATCCAAGACTTTCAACAAACCTGCTAGAACACCCTGTAGGCAATGCAGGACCAGCATTCCTCTCCCTCGCACATTCAGGGAACAATCTTCAGGGATCCAGAGACAGACCCTTATGCCAGGACTAATATCACCAGGTCTCAATCAAGAGGCCGGATGAGAAGGATTCAGTGAAAGAACTCTGGAAACATGAAAAACAGAGTGAAAGGACACCCCCCCAAAAGAAAACAATAACTCCTAACTAATGAATACCAACCAAAATGAAAAGATTGTAATGATAGATGAATAATTTCAAATATGTATTGTACGGAAGCTCAATGAAATAGAGAAAATAGAAACCCAACACAAAGAAACCACAAAAACAATGCAGAAAATGAATCAAAAATTCACTGAAGAAATTCAATTATTAAAAAATAATTTTCTCCCATTCTGTGGGTTGTCTATTTGCTCTGGTGATAGTTTCTTTGGCTGTGCAGACGCTTTTTAATTTGATCAGATCCCATTTGCTTATTTTTGTGCTGTGTTAATTGATTTGAGGTCTTCTTTAAGAATTCTTTGCCTAGGCCAATGTCTGAAAGGGTCTTCCCAACATCCTCTTCTAGGATTCTTAAGGTTTCATGCCTTAGGTTTAGGTCTGTTAACCATCTTGAGTGAATTTTTGTGAGAGGTGAGAGGTAGACCCACGTCTGATGGGTGATGTGGTGGGCACTGTGGGGGGAGGGGCATGCTTGAAAAGTAGTTGTGGAAGGGAACTAAGGGTTTCAATAGGGGGAAGGAAATACTCTAAAACTGACTTATGTGATTAACCATACATCTTGGTAAATTCACAAATAATCATTTAATTGTACACTTAAAATGGAGTAAAGGCATGATATGTAAAGTACACATCAATAAAATGTTGAATTTGGACAAAAAAACCCCAGAAATTTTGGAAATGAAAAATTTATTTAAGGAAATATAAAACACAGTGGAAAGCCTTAAGAATAAGCTAGATCAGGCAGAAGAAAACATCTCACAGCTTGAAGAAAACTCTGTTGAATTAAACAATTGAGTCAAAGAGAAAAAATTGAGAAATGAGAGGAATGAACAAAGCTTACAAGAAATATGGGATTATGTAAAGAGGCCTAAGATAATAATCATAGGCATTCCTGAGGGCTGAGGAAAAAAAACACAAGAATTAGAAAATCTATTTGAGGGAATTGAAAAAAATTCCCTGGTCTTGCTAGAAATCTGGATGTCCAGATACAAGAAGAATGAATTATCTCAAGGAATTGAAAAACAAAGAGCCAACCAATCCCAAGCCCAACAAAAGGTCAGAGCAGAACTAAATGAAATTGATAGCAAAAGAATCATACAGAAGATAATTGAAACAAAAAGCTGCTTCTTTGAAAAGATAAACAAAATTGACATGCCTCTCACTAGATTTACCAGAAATCAAAAAAAAAGGACCCTAATAAAGCTCAATGAGTAATAAAAAAGGAGATATTACAACTAATACCATGTAAATATAAAAATATCATCTCTGAATACTATAACAATCTATATGCACATAACTTGAAAATGTTGAGGAAATGAATTCTTAGAAACACAAAACATCCCTTGGCTGAATCAGGAAGAAATAGGACTCCTGAATAGACCAATATCAAGTGACAAAACTGAAGTAGCAATAAAAAAACTCCCAACCATAAAAAGTCCTGGCCCAGATGGTTTCACAGCCAAATTTTACCAGACCTACAAAGAACTGGTACCTATCTTGCAGAAATTAGTCCACATCGAGAAGGAAGAAATCCTCCCCAACACATTCTAAGAAGCCAATATCACCTTGATTTCAAAGCCAGGAAAGAACCAACAAAATAGAAAACTGCAAACCAATGTCAATTATGAATATAGATGCAAAATTTCTCAATAAAATTCTTATCAAATCAAATTCAGCTGGACAAAGAAAAGTAATATACCTCAAACAAGTGGGCTTCCTCCCAGAAATGCAAGGATTGTTCAACCTACAGAAATCTATAAATGTGACTCACCACATAAATAGTAACAAAAACAAAGACCATATAATCTTTCAATAGACGCAGAAAAAACATTTGACAAAATTCAGCACCCTCTGAAGATAAGAACTCTTAACAACATAGGCTTTTGATGGAGTATACTTCAAAATTGTAAGAGCCATATATGAAAAATCCACAGCCAACATTATACTAAATTGGGAAAAATTAAAAAAATTCCCACTTAAAACTGGAACAAGACAAAGTTGCCCACTGTCACCACTTCTATTCAACATAGTGCTAGAAGTCCTACCCATGGCAATCAGGCAAGAGAAGAAAATCAAGAGTACCTAAAAGGGAGAAGAGGAGGTCAAACTATTGTTCTCCGATGATGGTATGATCTTATATCTAGAAAACCCCAGAGATTCTGCCAATAGACTACTGGGTTTGATAAATAAGTTCAGAAAATCTCAGGTTACAAATTCAAGGTACACAAATCAGTGACATTAATATACAATAAAAAAAGTCAAGCTGAGAATGAAATCAAAGAGTAAATATCTTTCACAGTAGCAACAAAGATAGTTAAATACTTACCAATATAAACAATTAGATGAAAGACCTCTACAGGGAGAACTGTGAAGCTCTGATGAAGGAAATAACAGAGGACATAAACAAATCAAAAAACCTATCATGCTTATGAATAAGTAGAATCAACATTGTTAATATATCTATACTACCCAAAGTGATTTACAGATTCAATGCAATCTCCATTAAAATACCAATGCCATTTTTCAAAGATTGAGGAAAAATAAATCTATGCTTTGTATGGACCCTGAATAGCCAAAACAACCTAAAGGAAAAAAAGAATACATTGGGAGGCATCACTTTATCAGACCTCAACCTATACTACAAGGCTATAGTACCAGCATAATATAGTAACAGCACGATGCTATCACAAGAACAGAGACATAGACCAATGGATCAGAACAGAGAACCTAGGTATAAAACCATCCTCACATACCCATAAGATATTTTACAAAGCAGACAAAAACAAACAATGAGAAAAAGAATTGTATTCAATAAACGGTGCTGGGAAAATTGAACAGCCACACATAGATGACTAAAACAGGATTCACAACTCTAACCACTCACAAAAAATAATTCAATGTGGATAACTGACAAATCTAAGGCATGAAACTTTAGAAATTCTAGAAAATAATGTTGGAAAAACTCTTACAGACATTGGCCTAGACAATGAATTTATGAAGAAAACCTCAAAGGCAATCACAACAACAGCAAAAATAAATAAATGAGACCTGATCAAATTAAAAAGCTTCTACACAGCCAAGGAAACTATCACAAGAACAAATAGACAACCTAGAGAATGAGAGAAGATATTCATATGCTACATATTTGATAAAGGGCTAATAACTAGAATCTATACAGAAATCAGGAAAATCACCAAGAAAAAATTCAAACAACCCTATCAAAAAGTGGGCAAAATACATGAACAGAAACTTTTCAAAAGAAGACAGACTAATGGCCAAGAAATATATGAAAAAATACTCAACATTTCTAATCATCAGGGAAATGCAAATCAAAACCACAATTAAATATCACTTAACTTCAGTGAGAATGACTTTTATCAAAAAGTCCCAAAACAATAAATGTTGACATGGATCAGAGAGATAGAAACACTCATATGCTGCTGGTGGGACTGCAAACTAGTACAACCTCTATGGAAAGTAATATGGAGACACTTGAAAGAGCTAAAAGTAGAACTACCATTTGATCCAGCAATCCCATTACTGGGCATCTATCCAAAGGAAAAGAGACATTCTATAAAAAAGATATCTGCACTTGAATGTTTATAGCAGCACAATTCATAATTGCAAAGATGTGGAAACAACCCAAGTGCTCTTCAATATAGGAGTGGTTTAATGTGGTATATGCATACCATGGAGTTCTACTTAGTCACACAAAAAAATTCTGATTTAGTACCTCTTGTATTATCCTGGACAGATCTGGAGCCCATTACACTAAGAGAAGTAGCCCCAGAATGGAAAAACAAGTGTCACATGTACTCACCAGCAGGTTGGTATTAACTGATCAACACTTATGTGCACTTATAGTAGTAACATTCATTGGATGGCAGGTAGATGGAAGGGAGAAGCAGGGGATGGGTATATACATGCCTACTGGGTCCAGTGTGCACCATCTGGGGGATGGACATGCTTGAAGCTCTGACTGGCATGGGGCAAAGGCAATATATGTACCCTAAATATTTGTACCTCCATGATGTGCTGAAATAAAATAAATAAATTTAAAAAAACAAATGAAAAAATATATATATGTAAGAAAATTTAAGTTAGGCATATCATGATTGCAAAAAATATATGTGAATACTAGTCTACTTCATTTATTACCATAAAATATACAAAAATTTATTATAAAAAGTTAAAATTCATCCAAATTACAAACACAGACTGTAGACGGCACTATTTACAGTACAGATATATAAACAAAAAATAAGTCATATCTGCATAAAATTAACTATAGTGCATATTGTACTACTGTAATATTTTTGAAGCCACTTACTGTGAACTCAAGTGTTGTATCTGCTGAAAATGCCAAGTGACACTAATCCTTTCTGCATGAGCAGCCAGTCCATACAGTAAATTGTGCATCATAGCAAAAGTGATCTCTCATGGTTCTTGCGTGTTTAGTGCAATAATGTAAATCCTGAATAATACTATGGGACTCATACAAAATGCCACTATTGATGCTGGAAGTGCTCCCAAGAAGCAGAGAAAAGTGATGACATTACAGAAAAAAAGTTGATTTGCTTTATATGCACCATCGATTGAGGTCTGTAGGTGTGGTTGCCCTCCATTTTAAGATAAACAAATTCAACATAAGAATTTTGTAAAAAAATTAAAAGGGAAATTCATGAAGTTGTCATTCTAGCTATTCCAGGAGTCAAAAACCTTGTACTTTTTGCAAACTACACTTTTATCTCATATTAAAAATGCAACTTTTATGCAGGTGTAGGATTGCTGTGAGAAAGGGTTACCTATATATTCTAATACGATTCAAGAAATAACAAAGTCATTATATGGCCACTTAGAGTAAAAGGAAGGTGAAGATTATAAAGCTGGAGAATTTAATGCCAGCCACGGATAGTTCGATAATTTTAAAAAGAGGTTTTTCTTTTAAAATATCAAGCTAACAGGAGAAGCAGTTTCTGCTGATCAAGAAGCAGAAGACAAGTTCCCAGATGCCATTAAGAAAATTATTGAGAAAGAATATCTGCCGGAAAAGATCTTTAAGGCAGAGTAAAGTGCCCTATTCTGGAAAATAAATGCCACAAAGGATATTTATTAGTAAGTATATGAGAAGTGACCACCAGAATTTAAGGCAGGAAAGGATAGTCTAAGTCTACTTTTATGGGCAAATGCAATCAGGTTTATGATCAGAACTGCCCTGGTCTATAAAGCTGCTAAACCCGAGGCCCTAAAATTAAGTATTATCTATCAGATTTTTTTAAAAAAATTATTTTAGCTTATTATGGGGTACAAATGTTTAAGTTACATATATTGCCCTTGCCCCACTCAAATCAGAGCTTCAAGTGTGTCCATCCCCTACATGGTGTTCCCTGCACCCATTAGGTGTGAATATACCCTTCCCTCCTCCCCCCTCCTATCTGCCCCACACCCAATGAATGTTATTACTATATATGTACATAAATGTCGACTAGTTAATACCAATTTGATGGTGAGTCCATGTGGTGCTTGTTTTTTCCATTCTTAGGATACATCACTTAATAGAATGGGTTCCAGCTCTATCCAGGATAATACAAGAGGTGTTATATCACCTACTAGTTTGCTATATATACTTGACAGTTTTTTGAGCATGCAAAAAGAAGTCCTGGACAGTGAGAATCCTTTTTCTAGATTGGTTCCTTCAATGCTTTGCCACTTACCAGTTAGCTTACTGCCTTTTAAACTTCTTTTGATATTGAAAAAAGCCCCTGGTCACCCAGATTCTCATGAGTTCAACACTGGAGGTACTGAAGTGGACTACTTTTGTCCAAACACAGCGTTTCTGATTCAGCCTCGAGATCCAGGGGTCATAAACGCATTTATGGCTCATTACGCATGATACTCTATGGAAAGAATTGTCAATGCAATGAAAGAGAGCCTTTATAGAGAGACTATCATGACAGTTTGGAAGACTTACATCATTGAAAATGCCATCTTTGTTATAGGAAAAGGCCTAAAACTCCCCAAGCCCAAAGTAATAAATTCCTACTGGAGAAAATAGTGTCAGATGTTGTGCATGACTTCATGGGATTTGTGACAGAGCCAATCAAGGAAATCATAAAAGAGTCTGTGGATATGACAAAAAAAAAAAAAAAAAAGGTGGGGAGTGAAGTGTTTCAAGGTATGGATGCAGAAATTCAGGAGCTAGTATACACCCCACCCGATAAATAAACAGAAGACTAGTTGATGAGGATAAGTGCTTCTGAACCAGTGCCAGGTGATGAGGAGAAGATGTGCTATGGCAGGAAACTAATTGACATTACACAATTTGGCAGAAGGGTTTCAATTGTTCATGTCTGTTTTTTACTTTTTTTGCAACATTTACCCTTCTATGAATTGGTCTCTGATATTAAAGCAAATGGTGTAAGAAGGACTGGTATGGTGCAGAAACATTTTTAGAGAAATGAAAAAGCAAAAAAGTCACATAGAAATTATGATGTATTTCCACATATTTTCCACTGAGTGTCTCTGCCTTTCCTGCCTCCCCTTCCACCCTTTCCACTTCTTCAACCTCTGCCACCCCCAACAAAGCAGAACTAACCTCTCTTTTTCTTCCTCCTCCTCAGACTACTCAACATGAAGATGATAAGGATGAAAACCTTTATGATGATCCACTTCCACCTAATGAATAGAAAAGAAATAGTCTTTTCTCTAGCTTACTTTGCTGTAAGAATACAGTGCATAATACAATTAACACACAAAAGGCATTTTAATCAACTGTTTGTCGTCAGTAAGGCTTCCAGTCAACAGTAGGCTATTAGTGGCTAGGTTTTGGGGGAAATCAAATTTATATGTGAATTTTTGACTATCCAGGGGTTCACTGCCTCAAACCCTTCTTTGTTCCAGGATCGACTGTACAATTAAAATCAGTCACCAATTTGGATATTTACTTAATAAAGTAACTTATAGAAATTCTAAAATAAAGTAAATTGTATCCAGTCACTCAAAGATCAGAATTGTGCTTTAAAAGTTAATTTTATGTATGTTTTTAGAAAGAAACTCTGCTTTATCTTGTATAATAAACATTCTTGAATAATGAATGGGAAGAGTTCATGATCTTCAATGTGTTAAATTTAATTACACACTCAAATTCATGGATTAGTTACAAAAATCCTTTAAATAATAGAATGTGTTTTATGAGCCTATGGTGGCTTTTTCCTCTAAAATTAAGTGATATTGGCTTTTTTTTAAAAAAAACTGAGCAACATATTCTTCTGTGATTTTGGTGATGGAATATTTTGTTCTTCTGATATATAGAATGTCATCAATAACATTATCAGTAAGATAAAAGCACTGAGAACTCTCACCTACAAAGAGAACATAATTCCTCCAATGACAATTTGTGACTGAATAGAATGAAAATAGGATGAAAGTGGAGATTTCAGGAGACATATTTTTAGGCAAATTGCACTGTTAGTGATAGAAATGTAGTAGATGATAGAAAACTGTCTTTAAACATTTTCCGGTCATTGACTTCATTTCTGAGGAGCTTATCTTTGTTTAGAGAATGTTGTTTATGTGTTGACAATACAACATTTTCAGAATATTTGGAGAAGTTATTTTTAAATCAGTGTATTTTTTTTTTAAATTTGAAGACTACTTCTTTTGAACTTAGTAACGATGAGAAGTAGGATGAAATAAATGAATCTGTAAGACATTATGCAGGAAATTCAGAGAAAATTAATAATGAGAAAAATGTTTACCTAAAAGAAAGTTTTTATAAAAGAAATCATCAATCTGTCAAACAATTCTATCATAACAGGTCTTTAGTATTTGTATAGGTCTTTTTAAATTACATGATAGGAAAACATCTTGATTTAAAAAATTAAAGGTTTAGTAAACCTTTAGTTTAAGTCTTCTTTTTATCTTATTGCTAAGCTCTCATTCACTTGATATGGTTATTTGGAATGTTCAGAAATATAATCTAAAAGCATTGACTGTTTCTCACTCATAAATTAATTGATCACAGTTTAGTACAATTAATATACATTGCACATACTTTCAATACTCGTGTGAGAAAACCAGAATGTGCTTGTTTCTGTATTATATGGAATCTTCCACCTGATGTATAAACATCAAAGAGGGTTACATGTATAACATCTATTTCTTTCAATCCTGTTTCAATACCTGCCAACATCAAATGCTGGTGAGGACACAGAGCAACAGTAACTCTTATTAACTGGTGTTTGGAATGAAAAGTGATATAGCCACTCTGCAAGATAGTTTGACAGTTTCCTTTTTTTTTTTTATTTCAAAATATTAAGCGGGGACAAACGTTTCTGTTACGTGATACACTCTATTGTGTTGAAGTCGGGGTTTTCAGTGTGCCCACCACCAGGACAGGGTTCACTGTACCCAATAGGTAAGTTTTTATCCCTCACTCCCTTGTCACCTCCCTCATTCTCTCCCCTTTCTAGTTTCCAATGTCCTTTACAACTTTTTACGCCCATGCACATCCATCGTTTAGCTCCCACTTAGTAGTAAGAACATGGGGTATTTGTTTGCCCATTCCTAGGATATTTCACTTAGGAGAATGGTTTCTAGCTCCATCCAAGTTGCTGAAAAAGACATTAATTCATCCTTTCTTATGGCAGAGTAGTACTCCAAGGTGTATATATATATATGTATATATATATATAACACATTTTCTTTATCCACTCATGTATTGATGGGCACTTAGGTTGACTCCATATCTTATCAATTGTAAACTATGCTGCAGTAAATATTAAAGTGTAGTGTATTTTTGATAAAATGATTTCTTTTTCTTTAGGTAGATATCCAGTAGTGGGATTGCTGGATCAAGTGGTACATTTAGCTCTTTGAGGAATTTCTATACTTTTTCCATAGAGGTCATATTTATTGGCAGTACCACCAACAGTGTGTAAGTGTACTGTTTCCACCATATCCACACTACCATCTGTTGTTTTTGCCTTTTTAATAATGGTCATTTTAAGAGGGGTAAGGCGACATACCATTGTGGTTTCAATTTGCTTTTCTCTGACAATGTAATACTGAACATCTTCTCATATGTCTGTTAGCCATTTATCCATCTTCCTTTGAAAAAAAATTCTGTTTATGTCTTTTGCCTTCTTTTGAATGGGATTGTTTTTTTTTTCTTGCTGTTTTGTTTGAGTTCTTTGATAGATTCTCAAAATTAGTCCTTTGTTGAATGCATAGTTTGTGAATATTTTTTGCCACTTTGTAGGCTGCCTATTTACTCTGTTAATATATTGTGTTTTGCTATGCAGAATTTTAAATTTAAATAAGTCCCAATCATTTATTTTTGTTGCTGCTGTATTTGCTTTTGGGTTCTTAGTTATAAATTCTTTGCCTAAGCTTATGTCTAGAAGAGTTTTTCGTATGTTGTCTTCTAGAATTTTTATGGTTTCAGGCCTTACAGTTAAATCATTAATCCATCTTGAATTAATTTTTGTATATGCCAAGAGATATGGGCCTTGTCTCATTTCTATGCATGAGGCTACCCAATTTTTCCAACACCATTTATTGAATAGGGTAACCTTTCCTCAGCGTATGTTAATGTCTGCTTTGTTGAAGATCACTTGGTCATAGCTATATAGTTTTATTTCTTGGTTCTCTAGTCTATTCCATTGATCTATGTCTCTATTTTTATGTACCATGCTATTTTGTTTACTATAGCCCTGTAGTATTATCAGAAGTCATGTAACATGATACCTCCAGATTTGTTATTTTTGCTTAAGATTGCTTTGGTTATTCAGGCTCTTTTATGCTTCCAAGTGAAGGTTAAGATTATGTTTTCTAGATCTGTGAAATAAGATGTTGGTATTTTGATGAGAATTGCATTGAATCTGTAAGAAAATTCACCATGATTAAGTGGGGTTCATCCCAGGGATGCAAGGATGATTCAACAGATGGAAATCAATAAATGTGATTTACTACATAAACAGAAGCAAAAACAAAGACTATATGGTCATTTTAATAGATGCAGAATAAGCATTTAGTACAACCCAGAACATTTTCGTGAGAAAAACCCTCAACAAACTAGACTAAGAAGGGACATATCTCAAAATTATAAAACCCATATATGGCAAATTCATAGCAAACATCGTACTAAAAGGGGAAAAGTTGAAAACATTCCCTCTAAGAACTAGAACAAAACAGTATTCCCACTGCTACTACTATTCAACATAGTATTAGAAGTCAGAGCTAGAGCAGTAAGGCAAGAGAAATAAAAAAAGGACATCCAAATTGGGAATGAGGAGGTCAAGTAATCCCTCTTTTCTGATGATATGATCCTATATCTAGAAAACTCTGAAGACTCCACCAAAAGACTCCTAGAATTGATAAGTAAATTTAGCAAATTTATTTATCAGTTACAAAATCAATGTACACAAATCAGTAGCATTTCTATATACTAATAGTCAATCTAAGAGTCAAATCAGTGACTTAATACCATTTACAATAGCTATAAAAAATAAAATAGTTAGAAATATATTTTACCAAGGAAGTGGAAGGCCTCTACAAGGATACCTAAAACACACTGATGAAAGCAATCATAGATGACATAAACAAATGGAAAAACATTCCATACTCATGGATTGGTAGAACCAACATTGTTACAGTTTTTATTTTTTGTTATAATATTTTAATCTTTAAGCCAGTAGATGTCAAATGGCACTTTAATAATTCATCATAACTAGTCTTCATATTATTTTAAATACTTTTATTTCTTTTTTGTGTGTGTGTGATTAGAATGCTTGATTTTAATACATATACATGGAGTGAATAAATTAAGGAACAAATGAATTCTATGTGCCAGACATTGTGCTAGGCACTAGAAATTAATCAGTAAACAAGATATTCTTTTTTTATTTTATTTTTTATTTATTTTTTTATTATTCTTAAGACATTGTGCTTTTAGTCTTCCCTTTCCTTGGTGTTCTAGTACATTTAAAATTTTGGAATGTTACCATTTTACATTTGATGAAATATGAAGTTGTAAAATGACTTATTCAAATTTAGTAAGATAGTATCCATACACATACACATAGAAATTAAACCTGAAATGTTAACATTTGAATATTAATTCAAAACATATGTGTGTACATGCACACACCCATATATGTGTGTGCGTGTGTGTGTGTGTATGCATATATATGTATATGCATGCTTTTCAGGGCTATTAACAAATTCAGTCAACTCCATAGTCTTTTAACTTACCACTTTTCCATTTCTGTATTAGTACCACTACTACCTCATAAGCCAAAATTCTACGTGCATCATATCCCAATTAATCACCAACGAAACCTTGTGTATTATGATAATACCCCTAATGCTTGGGATTTTATCTAGTCAATTTATGATTACAGTGGTTATATATAATCACTACTTTTACTGTGATTAATCTTATGGAATGTCATTACGAAAGCATTTTTTCTAAGGTCTATATTAGCTCAGTTGACTTCAAAATCTTGAGCCTGAGGAAGGAGTCATGTTCAATTTATATTGGCCTGTGATCTATGGAAACAACAGTGTACAACTATAAGGGTAAAAGATAGAAGAAAGGAAGAAACAGTGAGTTATCAAGCTTCTTGTCATTAAGAGTGAGTGGGTATCAAGCAAGGGACTCACTGAGGAGACATCTTGGATATGTTCTGACTTTTCTTCCTGAGAAACAGAAAACATAGGTACACTATCTCCCCACCATCATTTTACAAGATTCACTCAACAGGGAGTTAAGGTAGTCAAAATTCCCAAGTTTGTACAATGCATTAGTATATCTATATATGTTCTAGGCCATCCCATGTCATGGTAGGAAACAAGTTTTTAAAAAGAAAGTGAGAAATATGCTAATTGCAGCAAAGATGAAATGCTGTCAGCACACATCTAGTTACTATAGCAACAGCTGGAGTAAATAGTTATCTTGAAAAGAGAATTTGAAGCACAAGAGATGTTCAATACCACTTTAGCTGCCATAAAAAAACCTATACTTTTATGAGATTGATAAAATAAATTGAATTTTCTGAGACCTTCAGCTTATGCAGATGGCAATCAATACTCTGGAAAAGATATGATGTTTAACAAAATTTTCCGTGGCTTCGTATGATTATGTTACCATTACATTTTGAAAGAGAAATATTGATTGTATTAAAATTATATCATTGATTAAAAAGACAAAAAGTATTTTAATGAATGTTTCTAATTCTACCAATATTAGCACAAAAGGGTCTGTCAGAATCAAACTTACAGAAACACTGACGGCAGGAGTGTTAATGTGCGGCACCTGATTACTTATATTTAAGAGATTTATTGTGCCATAAGATTCATGAATGCTCTTGTGAAAAAGATCAGAGAGATGTCGATCAAAGTACCTGAATGCAAACAAGTGTTTACCAAAGATATCTTTGCAGTATTTCCTGCATTATGGAGAGAAATTTGTGTAAGCCCTTTCAAAAGTAAATGAGGAAAGTGTGCTTGAAAGAAAACAATAAAATATTAAAAAATTGAAAAAATAAATATTAAATTATTAGTTTCATTAGTTTATTGTAGACATTACAATGGCGGTCTCATATTGAAAAGAAATGTATTTTCTTTTGTTCTGAAAGTCTTCCCATTATATAATAGAGAACATTTTGCTTTGAAAACACTGATTATTCCATTGTGAGAAAAAATACTTTCAAAAGATGAAGTATTATAAAAAAAAATCTTTAAAGAAATTGGTTTTAAATATATATGGTACCATAAAAGAATCTTGTGCCATAAAATGCACAAGAAAAAAATGGTGAAATTTCTGTTTGCAGGAATAAAATAGTAGCATTTTATGGATTAGGGGAGTTTTATGATACTGCCTAATGATTTTCTTTCTTTGGCTAGTGTACAAACACTGCAGCATCCACAGTTTTCCATGTGTAAATTGAAAGTTTTCTCACACACATGGCTTTCTTCCAGTTATTTTATGAACTTCAAGCTTATTAGATTTCATTGTTTAAAATGCATTTTCCTCAGATTTAAGGTGGCCCACATCACCTCACTGTGGATCATTTCTTTCATGCTGTGCTTGTAGTTAATGGCTGTGTCTATACATCACAAAATAAAGTGGTGACTTGGCAACTACATATTTTATCTATTTTATTTATGACTCAAGAAGGGATCATGAATATTTAACTTCACCACAACCACAGTCACTTAAAGAAAGGAAAACTAAGACCCACGAAATTTAAAGAGTTTCTCCAACATTTCTTTACTGTCTATTAAATTTATTTTGCTTTATTCTAAGACATAATGGGTAAATTCACAACTAAAATTAATATATACATAAGACCCCAAATCATCCATATTGACTCGATTAAACAAAAAATAGAGAAATGTATTAGCTTAATCTTCAAAAACCACAAAACGAATTGAGATAAAAAAAAAAGTGTAATCAATTACTTTAAAAATCTTAGTTCTTTTTTTTTAAGTGTACAATTAAATGATTTTTAGTGAATTTACCAAGATGTACAGTGAATCACATAAATCAGTTTTAGAGGAATTCCTTCCCCCTATTGAGACCCCTAATTCTGCTCCCAACTACTTTTCAAGCATGTCCCACCCCTCCACAGTGCCCACCATGTCGCTCAGACGTGGGTTTACCCCCACCCCTCAAATCCCTAGTGAACACTCCCACCATTTGAGCACCATAGTATTAATCAGTCAGTACCAATTTGATGGCGAGTACAAGTGGGGCCCATTCTTCGGGTCTTGTGTCACCTCACTTCGAATAATGGGCTTAAGCTTAATCCAGGATAATATAAGCAGTGCTAGCTCACGGTCGTTTCTTAAAATTGAGTAATATTCCATTGTGAACATATACCAAATTTTAACAATCCAGTCACTATTGCTAGGTCGTGGAAACAACAAAAATTTTAGTTCTTAAATGTAAAAACAGAGCTAGAGAGGTGTTAAGTGAATAATCCAGGATTACACAGCTGATGGGGAATTATAATCTTTACATACTCATGTAAATTTG